>PNEQ01129471.1:0-35371 GCA_003012365.1 Medauroidea extradentata
TGATGCAACAATACTGCACATGTTCAAACCAGCACAGGTGTGATGTTAACTGATGCAACAATACTGCACATGTTCAAACCAGCACAGGTGTGATGTTAACTGATGCAACAATATTGCACAGGTTCAAACAGGCACAGGTGTGCTGCTAGCTGATGCAACAAAACACCACATGTTCAAACAGGCATGGGTGTGCTGTTAACTGATGCAACAATACTGCATATGTTCAAACCAGCACAGGTGTGCTGTTAACTGATGCAACAATACTGCACATGTTCAAACCAGCACAGGTGTGATGTTAACTGATGCAACAATACTGCACATGTACAAACCAGCACAGGTGTGATGTTAACTGATGCAACAATACTGCACATGTTCAAACCAGCACAGGTGTGCTGTTAACTGATGCAACAATACTGCACGTGTTCAAACCAGCACAGGTGTGATGTTAACTGCTGCAACATTTTTTGTCAACACACACATCTTAAACCCAATTTTTTTTTCACAATAAAAAATAAATTAAGTGGAAAAAAAATAAATTTAAACCTTTTTTTTGTTTCATTAGACATGAAATATCTTAAAATATGTAATTTATTATTCTTATATGTGATCTACAAAGGTATGTACTGAAATCATAAACATCCAGAAGCTTGTAGTTTCCAAACCGCTCAAAGTATCACGTTGACATTTCTTTTGTTTAAAAGATGTTATAAAATAACATCTTTTAAATGCAAAAAAATTATTTACCAAATTCATTTTTTTTTGATCTTGAAAAAGAGAACTTTTGAAAAAATTGTTTATTTATTTCGGTGTTATATATTGTAAACGGAACCAAATAACATCTTAATTATTTATTTCCTTAATAGTACTTATTGATGTCTACTATGCATGAAAAAGTAAGTTCTTATTACCAACCTTTCAGTATTTCAATGCTAGCTAAATATTGCAGAAACATAGTTTTTTTAGGTACTATTCAACACTGAAAGGAGAGGGTTAGTTTTGATTTCAGGAAATTTTGCTCTGAAGATAGTAAAATAATCATTTTTAAAGCTTTCTAAAGAGTTATGACAGAGCTTCATAGCAGCAAGGGGTAAAAAGTTATGGCTTTTTAAAAGTGACCCAGAAATGTCACTTTTTTTTCTTTGTGGCAGTTGACCATATAGCCTGCATCTCATGAAAAAAATTAAAAAAAAAATTTAGTGGTTTTTTTACTCTTAAAGAAATATATATATATATATATATATATATATATATATATATATATATATATATATATATATATATATATATATTTCATACAAAGTTTCGTTTAAATCAAAATGGTAATGCAAAAGGAATGTCCTGATTTAAAATGGAATGACCATGTACCACGTTGTGTGTCATCTCTAACGACCTATGTAGGAAGGGTTCTCAAATTTCCAGAAAATTAGGAAAAGGAAATAAACCAGGAATGGCAAAAAATCACGTTTTTTTCTTAATTTTATGGAAAAATTGGAAAATATTCTTTAAAATCTTGGGAAATTATACTAAAACCATTGTGGCTAAATTATGTATAGTAACTTATGTAAGGTAATTAAAATAAAGAGGAAAGCTGAGAATTGGCCTGTCTGATGCTTTCTGAACGTTTACTTACTAGTAAGGTGTATGAATTGGGAAGAAGATAAACATAAGCACACACATGATCGTAAGTCGTAATTTAACACCGGCAAACAGCAATCAATGTCAAATTTTACATATCAATTATATGTCTGGAAAAGGAAACTGCTACTCATCTGCAAACACTTGTTTTACTTTTCCAAAGCAGATAGTTTATGCGAAAGGAAAGCTGTGGGCGAGAAGCACACCACTTAGTCAGTTGATGCATACAGCAAGATAATTAAGAATTATCTTAGTGTGTTACGTGTGAATTTGAACTACGAAGGGTTTTTATGTTGTACCGGTAATCTTTTTTTATTATTTTTTAAATTTTCTTTGCTTTGTTGTCATTGAACATATTAAAATGCAATAGACATTGTGAATAGTATTATAAAATAGCAATAGAAATACATATTAAAAACCATGGGATATAAAGACAAAACTATAATAATGATTTGTACCACAATATAATAAGACACAATAAAGTTAAAACAATATTAAGATCTAAGCATTCATTAATGTCATACAGTGGATGTAATAGTAACCAATTTTTCAATTTATTTTTAAAAATTCTTATGGGCAGTGATTTAATTCCATCATCTAGTTTATTAAAAAGTATTAAAGCTATAGAAGCATAATACTGTATGTTTTTATTCTATCTATTGCATGGAAGTTCTATATGAAACTTGTTTCTTATATCGTACCTATGCAAGGCTTTCCTAAAGGTATTCTTAATTAATTTTCTTTAACATACAACAAACACTGTAGAGAGAGAGAAGAGTGAGTGAGTGTGTGTGTGTGCATGCATGCATGCATGCGTGCGTGCATGTGTGTGCATGAGTGAGTGAGTGTATGTGTCTGTGTGTGTGCATGTAAATTTATCGCTGCCAAAATTCTTGATTTAATAAATAATGGTTTACAATATTAATTAGGGCCTATATGGTTTCTTATATATAATTCTTACAACTTTCTTATGGAGTAAAAGTTTGTCCTTCACATGACAACCATTGCCTCATAGAAGAACTCCATAGCTCGTTATAGAATGCAAAAACGTAAAGTTGGCTGTCCGCACCTAGTTTTGAGGTACAAGAGCAATCAGATTTTTAGTTAAATAAACTGACCTACAAAGCTTAGCACAAACGTATCTGATTTGAGGAGTCCATGTTAAGTGACTATCCAGTATCATACCTAAGAATTTCAGTACAATCTGTCAAAGTTATCTCTCTATTCTTAACAAGGGTACATTTTATAGTATGTTTTTTCTCTTTATTTATAATTAAGCCATTTGCACTAAACCATATGGCTGCATCCTTAATTGTTTTTAGAGTTAGAAGGTCTAATTTATATTCAGTTTCATAAATGTTAAGAAACGTATCATCAGCAAACATGACTGTTAAAGAACTTTTAACGTTTTTCGCAAGTCATTTATAGCCAGTTGGAAAAGAAGAGGACACAGAACCGAGCCCTGAGGTACTCCAAAATTTATTTATTTATTTATTTATTTATTTTTTTAACTTTTGGAACATAGACCATTTATTTCAACAAATTGGCTTCTCTCTCTAAGATAAAATTAAGAAAACTTCAATTAACCATCATGTATACCATATTATTTAAGCTTAGTCAATAAAACATTATGTGCAATACTGCAAAAAGCTTCGCTCAAATTGCATGCAATAAATTGAACAAACTGTCTATTTCCAAAATCCTGTAAAATCATTTTAACTAAACGACCAACATTGTTTACAGTGGATTTACCTTTACAGAAACCAAATTGTAAATTACAAAGAATCTTAGTTTAATCTAAATAATCACTAATTTGCATTTTAACCACATGTTCAGTAACTTTACCCATCACTGGAAGTAGTGACATTAGTCTATAATTTCTAACTTGTGTCCTCTCTCCCTTATTTTTATAAATAGGGATAACTTTTGCCTTCTGTAATGAATCAGGAAAACATCAATTTATGTAAATCTTAAAGATTAATTCTATCACCCATACATCAATAATAAATGTTACAATGCTATTAGATAGTCCATATCCCTATTTTTTTGTATTCTTCATATCAGCGACTTGTTTTAGTATCATATCATTAGTAACTTCTTCCCATTGAAAATTTGGACCCTAAACTCGTCATTTGCTGCATCATAGTTTCCAGTGAAATCTTACGTTTTTTAGCATTAATAAAATGTTCATTAAAAACCTGTGGAGTTAATTCCTGATAATCACTTTTCCCACCTTTAAAAAAAGAACTACGTATTTATTAATCTCTAGGCTTTTTGACATTTATTATCGGAATTATCAATAAAATTCTTATTACTGTACTATTAAATTAAGCGTCATTAACCTTTTTTTTTATAGATTTCTAGTCTCTTTATATTACCTATAATGAGAGTCATTTTTGGTTGTTAAATGCACAACTGTTTTCCTGGCAGAGATTATAAGTTGTGGATGAGCATGTCTGTATGTGTATGACGACTATTTCTGGTTAATTTATGTGCATATTGTATATAGTACTGTACCATGTTTTATGTTGTTCTTTTTGAAACTTAGTGTTAACTTACATTTACTGATCATTTCATTTTCGTGGTACTGGTAATGTGTATCAGTAGATAGGCTCGAATGTAAATACATTAACCATCCAGATTTGTAATTCAGAAACTGTATAATAATTTGTATTGCAATTTTTTTTAAATTTTCTGTAATATTTTTTACAGTGATGAAAAAAATTCCAATTTTTCCCATTTCCACATCAGAGAAAAATAAAAACTATTTTCCCCCTATTTTTTTTTCCATCAATTTTTCCAGTTTTTTCCGAAGCTTCAGAACCCTAGGAGAGACGTAAAGCCCACTTACCTGATCTGTAATAAAAAGGTGTTCGTAAACTACCAATGGCACAATGTCACTATGAGCAACAAATGTGTATTTGGTTACTGCAGCTTTTATAGCACATAGTAGTATATGTAAAATTCCTAGTGTTAGGTTGCTATTTGCTTTAGCCCTCCTACTATGCGGTGTCATTTCCACGATGAAATTTCCCCAAACAGACAGGGATGTGACACTCAAGCTCACAAACAAGCTAACACTCCATCTCATTGACCATCTAAGACTCTACCACCAAAAATTGTAAACCTACCCATCTTCTTACTTTTCTCGTTCAGTTCATGAATTTGTGGTGCTATCCCAAAAATAGTGCATTTTGGTTCTAGTCAGTATATATTATGCCTAAATTTTAACACAACAGAAAAGTTTTTATTAAGAACTCACAGTGATTTTTTAAGTTAACACAAGAAAGTAAATCTGATTCAGATTAATGCCTTGATAGGATAATTTGGCAACTCTGGTAATGTCACAGCAATTTTTCATCACCTTAATGTTAACTTCTATTATTCACTAGAAATTGGATCACCAACACCTTTAGTAATTGTGCATGACCTTATAGATCTAGTATAGACTGCCTACTGCACTTGTTAGTAAACAGCAGTTCACATTACAGGCTTCTTACAGCAACATACAATTAAAATTCAAGGACTTTAAATGACTTTTCAAAGACTGTCTACTAATTTTTCAAGGACGGCAGTACATTGCATTTGATACACAAATTTTTTTTTAAATATTTTAGGTTTTATTTACAATATTTCTAATTTGTTTTCCGCTCTCTCTTTAAATCTGATGAAGTTCACCATTGATAAATATATCAGAAATGATCTTCGACTTGGGAAACATTCCGCTCTATGGCATGCGTTGCATGTTATGCCTCTCTCACACCCGACACATAATTTATTTTTTTATGCTCCTGTAAATATAGCATTTCGTATGGGACACTTTTTCTTTCAAAGCTCTTTAGTTTCTTTTTTTGTCACACTTCTCTTCCAGAAAAGCTTTGCCATGAAACTCTAGTTTCAGGTTACTATTTGCCATGAACATACACGAAAGAAACATTCGAAATAACAGAACATACTGCGGCATGCCAGAAAGTATATTAATTACTCAGACACTGCGAAACGTTTATCATTAAGTAAATTACATTATAGAAATATTTTCATAATAGACATAATATGGTTTTATATTTCTAAGAAAAGATTTTAATGTTAAGAAACTAGCTGGAATATTATGCTACCCATAAATTCAAGGACTTTTCAAGACCTTTTAAGGACATGGTCAAAGTTCCAGGACTTTGCAGGACTGTAAGAACCCTGAAATTACCCTTACTGCCAAATTAGCTTATTTTACCTGTTTTTATTATGCATTGCTTAAAAATATTTTTTAAATTAAAAATAGTTTTTTTAAATTAAAAATTGTTATTTTTTAAATGTTTCCATACATACGTACTTTGATTATGTTCGTAGTTTTGTAACAACTATGTATTGGTAGGTAAATTGTTATCATGAAGGAGACAGCTTTTTTTGTAGACCTTTTTAGGTTCCTTCAAAATTTATGTCCCATATGCATAGAATTATTATAATATGCCAGAATTGCTGTAGTAGTGTTGTAAATATTATTCAACCAAAATTTTACAGCAGTAAAAAAAATTTTATGCAAAAATTAGTTATTTTACCAAATTACTTTTATCAATTTATTGAAGGGAAAAAAGCAAGCATTGTTTAGTTTACACATTTGCTCTAATAAAATTAAGATTGGTTAAAAAATCAAAATCAAAACCCATAGCCTATTTAGTGAAGTTTCACGAGTGACCACAGTGGTTGTTCCAGGTAGTTATATCTAGACTTGGCGTGGTCATGCGGGCTCAGTGCAGCCATACACATAAGCAGCGTGTGGTGGGTGTATATGACTGCTCTGACGTTCAAGGTCAAAGTTTGAACAGTTGTATGTGAACACGGATACTAGTCTACTTGATATAAATGTTATTCAAGTGTTATACATTTTCAAAGTATGTTAACACTTATTTACCAAAATAAATGTAAAAAGAAAAAAAAAAATAATTGTTCTCATATGTACTTTACACAAACAAATAATCATAATATTCACTGGCACATGAAAATAGAGAGATAAAATCCAGAAACCAAACTCTGTTGAGTGTTACGAGGGACACCAGGATGGTCGTCCCAGGTTGTTGTATCCATGGTAGGTGCGGTCATGTGGGCTCAGTACAACTGTACACACAGGCAGTGGGTGGCGGCTTGATATGACCAACAGACTTGGTCCCCATACATACAGCTTGAACAGTCGAATATGAACCCTATAATTATTCAAGTGTGCAAGAGTTAAAATTTCTTTGCAGTGACTGTATTATAAAAATTATGCATTCGTTATAGGAGCTGTTAATAAAATCTAAGGAACTAATCCACAACCTTTACCAGAACTTCTTAACATTATGCATAGATTGTTTGCTGTTTTTAATACTTTTGTGGTTATAGTAATGTCTGACTTATTCGCTGCAAAAGACTTGTGAAACCAACAATTGGGTTGAGGCACTTGTGGAGAAAGCAAATATTTCATCTTTTCTAGAGTTAAGTGTATATACATTTGTTATTGATTAGAATTGTGATATTTTAAATAGTAAGTGTCTATAGTTCACGTGAGAGTCGACTGTTGTGTTGCAGGAGTCTTGCATATCTCACACTGAAAGATGGACTGCCAGTGATCATAACAAGAATCATTGATCACTTGGTGAGGAATAAAGAAGATATAATAATGAGATATGGTGAGGTAAATGTACTCATTTTCTGTAATAGCATTCTGTCCTCATTGTTGTAGCTTTTGACTCTTTGATACTTACTAGGTACCTGTTTGTCCTTTCAGTTTTTGTTAAAGTGGTACAGTTTCTTGAAGTCATTGCATCTCTTTTTTTTTTTTCTGATTCATGCAGAATACATTGATAAAGTTTCTGCCCTTCAGACTAGTATAAAACATTTGCTGTGTCGTCTTCCAGTCTTCATTGTTCATTTCAAGTGAAATGTTTGAAGCCTGTTGTCGCTACACTAAGCAGTGAGTGTTTAATATGTCTGCCCCAGACTTTCCTTTTAGTAGTCAACTTTTATTAATCTAATTAGTTTCATAACATTATGCATTAATATTATAAAAATTGTATAAGATTGCTGCACATCATCTTCTCTTGGCTAGAGAAACTTGATGCAGCAGGTTGGATTGTTACATGAGTGAAATAAATTGTTCCGAAAGTAAATCAGATTTTATTTTATGTTTATTGCCGTCAAAATACTATGTTTGAAATTAGCACCTTGTAGCTCTGTGTGCTAATGAGGCACTTAATATAATAATATTAATTAAAACAAAGACCACATAATTATCTGCTGGGTATGTAACCTATCTATAGGGACTGGAAAATTTCGCGAGTTCAGTGACTTGTAGGCTAGAATCCATTATACTATGCACACTTAAGCCCCGTCTATGCGTTCATTGTCTGTTGTTCCACTGAGTAGCAGCTAGTTGACTAATAGTCGGGGCTTGAGTATGCACAGTACAATGGATTCTAGCCTACAGGTAATTGAATTCGCAAAATTTTCTAGTCCCTACCCATCTTAACAATGCAAAGTTTTCCCATGCACAAAATAGCAAAGAGGAAAGCTGCTCAAGGTAAAAAGTACCACAAAGTATCCACCCAACCAACACACACCTCTGCTCAGAACACTCTCATACACCACAGTCATTTTAGAAAAAATGACTGTGTCACTGCCAATCAGCCATATGCATATTTTATGAAGACTCTAAATATTAAATTTAAATTGGTGTTGCTGCAAAATGCTAATTTTCAGAAGACAAAACAACAGATAAATAAACCAAATAATAATAATAATAAAAATATATGTATACATATATATCAGGGCCCAACCTGCAGTGCTAGAAGATAAAAAAGAGCTCCTTTGGATTACAAATTTTATGACAATTAATCCTTAAGAAAGGAAACAAGATGCAAAGGTTGATTACACTGTTAATATTGGCTTTAAAACTATGCAATTATACTCTGTGTTGTTTATACAAGTGATGCCTATGTAAGCCAGAATACAGCACTGTTGTCAAGCTCACAGACAGATAGTTTCACTACAACTATTACAATAGTTCGTTCCTTTGGGAACAAGTTGAAGGGAGCAGTGGATGTGCAGCCTAATTCATATCTGGACAGGCAGTAAAAATTAATATTGGGAATTCGTAATCTCTGTTATTTCTGAAACTTTGTGTGAAAATGTGAGGGAATATAAGAACTGTATATTTTTTTCTTTCCTTTATTAATTTTGATGTAATTTTAGATTGCTGCCTTGAAGAACAGGCTTGGACACTTCTGAAAATTTGACTGTCCTGTTGACTGCAAGCTGGTGATATTTCTGTTGGCGCACTGGTTTGCAGTGGTTTGGGTTTAGCATCGTGAAGATAGGGCGTTATTGATTTCCACTTATTTGGAAGCGTATCATGGTGGCCTTTGGTTGCAGAAAATGCTAATTTTAATTAATGATTCCTTCATTGATGAACACAAAGAAAGAAAAATATACAGAATAGCAAGTGTTTGTAACAATTTGTTAATGTTTCACCAAAAACTTGTCTATTTCCTATGTTTACGTACAAAAATTCAACCAGCTGCAAAGGAGCATGTCGGCGGCAATATCATCAACTAGCAGTCAACAAGACGACCAAACAAAATATGTTGGCAAATAAGCGAGTGTCCAGACCTGTTCTTCTACGACCATGTTCCAGACATAGACGTTAAAAGTTTACTGTGCAAAAGCCATTTTTTGAAAGTAATCTAATTTGAATTATAATAATTTCTAAAAATAGAGATAAATGAATTAATTGCCTAAATTTTTTACATGTAGCACAAAAAACTATCTGAACCTATGGCAACTGTCCTTAAATATGGTGAATTTGTTTCCCCAAATGACTATTACTGCTGCATATCTGTGCGACCAGAACTCGAGAATATCAATAGCAATAAAACTCAGTCAAGCAAAAAAGTCTGGTGAGCAAGCTGGCCATTGCAGATGCTCGGTACCCTCCTCATCGAGCATGTCATTCATCAGTCCAGCTCTTTGTGGACGAGCATTATCATCCACAAATTTGAACAACTCACCAATGGCACTATCAAAAGACACAAGATATCGCTTTGGTTTTGCCTGATTTCCTGATTACTTTGACTAGTGTATTGTCAGAATGACTAGGTGTTAAATTACTTGCGAGCACTTTGCATGCTTTACCAACATTGACATACAGTAGTTACTTGTGCCTCACTTTTGTGTTATAATTGTGATGGAAAGTTAAGCTCCTTAGTGTCCACACCACATCCACAATTAATAGGAAATGTTTTCAGTAGGCATGATATTTTTATAATTCTTTGGTTCAAATTTTAGAAAGCAAGAGAAGAAATTAAAGTTGTTATTGGTCAGTTTTCTCAATTGAAGAATGAAATTCAAACCAATAAAGCATTTGTGCCATTGACATGTGACGCTGAAGATGCTGAGAAATGGAATTCGTTTTTGAGTGACCGGATAAATAAAGAGGGGGAACTATATTGGTTCAACACAGCATGCCTCTATGCTGAATGCTACATGTATCGAAGGACACGGCAGGTTTTCGAACTGACGTGAGTACCTACAGTGATAAGATTTCTCTGACAGCCAGTGCTAGAATTGTATGTGTTGCCTTATAATTGGTTAGAATACTGAAACAAAAGTTTATGTTCGTTGCTGTAAGATTGGGTCTAACGTAGGTTGTAAGCCACCCTGCTGTTTGTGTAGATCAGCTTGATTTCTCTTACGGATTTGTCACAGACATGGTGTCGTACTTCATTTTTTTTTCCTGGCTTGTTTTCTGAAAATACTTGTACTTTTATTTTAGTGTGACTAACTTTAAGTTTTCCATGCCTGAAATCAGATAACCTTAAGTATTTGAGCACCTTACATATTTTCTTTTGTCAACCAAAGTTACATTTATAACCTATGGTAAGCCATCTTTTTTGTGTTCCATTTTGACAGATAGTATCACAATTTTACCTTCTCTAGATGCTTTTGAAAACTACATTGGATCTGCTCAATAGAGCAGACATTACGCTAAAATCAGGCAAGAACATTATGCAATAAAAATCTGCCGGCGTGCAAGATCGCTAAATATTCAATTCAATCTTGTCACCAGATCCACTCAGGGATACCCTGCTCTGGAGCAGGGTAGATAATTGCCAGCAGATGATATACTGGAAAGTGTGTAAAAAGTAAACAAACGCAAACTCTCACGTGTGTACATGAAAGAAAATATGTTTTAAAATGTTTTGAGTGCATTTTCACTAAAAATACAATGTCTGAACATAGTATTTTTGTTGGATGAAAAGTTTGGAGGAGTTTATCATGTAAAAGATGTCACCAAAGAACGTAGTTCAGGTATGGCCTTTTAAACGTGTTTATTTTTAACATTGATGCCGGCCAAGGGCCAGCAGGGGCAGTAAGCCCATAAGGTCGCCATGAATCCATAAGAATAAGCATGTGCATGACCACAGACTCATTAAATATTTTATTAATTTAGTGTTCTAGTGTTTTGCATGTATTCTTCTCCATAGGGTCATTGATTGTGTATGTCTAGTGTTTCTTTATTTTCAAAGTGGTCACGACGGACATTCAAACTGCTGCCCATAAATTTTCCGAGGTTTGTTTAACTCATTTTGAACATTTAAACCATAAGTAACGTATTTTAAGGGATTCAATGCCAGAGTCAACATGTAACCTGTTTTTACAATGTATAATTTATTTTGTGCTATTTTTCTACATTAAACGTAACAATTCATTAAAAATACCATTTCTGGAATGGTAGAGAACAGTCATGTGTGTAGCGCTGGAAGTTGAATGCCCCGGCGATAGGCCATGAGCCATTAGCGGCCATGTTCCTCCGCGCAGTTCGTTGCAGGCTTCTGGCGAGGTAAGGCGCTGTCCGTGTATGCTCCATCATTGTTTCTCTGAAGTAGGTTACCATTGTTATTTAATACACCGGATCATAATTTTTCATACACATTTTCGCCAAGTATTCCCCCGGCAAGTGTCATTCCGCTTTACTTAATCATTATTTCCGTAAATGGTACTTTAATTTAAAACCGCGTGTGTGCTTTCTTCATGCCACGTGGCTAGGGACTTTGTAAACAGCAGTCATCCATACGTCGATGAAGATTATTCAGTGTTTTTAATGTCAATCGTGTCATGGTATATTGGTATTATTCAGCAAAGGAATTAATCATTTTCATGCATCAGTTAATATTTTACAGCTGGTTTCGTGAAACCACGTGCTTATCACCGACGACACAATTACCGTCATTGTAGAGTGAACAAAGGGACATTGTGCATTCATTCATACAGCTACATCATTTTGCATACGGTTCACGTGAATTGCGTCTCATTTCTTGCATGTAGCCACATTCTTCAGCAAGTACCACTATCGTCGTCATTTTGCCAACCATCACCATATCATTGCGTACCTCGGGGATAGGTTCAACCATACGATTGCTTAGTTGGGAACAGCCGCATACATCCATCATCCACGCCCGCTTCCCGAGCAAAACCGTGGTCCGTCACAGCGGTCATCGGTTCTCTGCTCTATACAGAGCTGCATTTTCAAATGCCGCGGGAGCACCCCGCACAACCCTGCATTCGACTCATACAGCGTATGTAGGCGTATGTGCGGTTTCCTTCCACTGCCACACATTTGACTGACGTATCATAAGATTGATTCAGGCACGCTGTATTCAGTACGTAATAAATCATGGTGCAAAGGGATAATATTGTTTTCATGCTATTCGCCCCTATCATATAATTGTGTTCGAGTCAGATAAGTAAAACTACATCATCACCACACCTGGAACGAGATGATCACTAGGCACGCGACCAGAACACCCATCCCCTGGGATAATAGAGTCTCTAAGTGTGATACTGGGGAGTATCGCGGGTGCCCACCCTCATAACCATCAATTCAATCTATAAATCAGTCTCGTCTCGTACCAACGGTGTCAACATTTAAAATTTAGTTGCACATGATAAACTCTCGATTAATGCAAAAAGCAGCAGTTATGTGTCTGAGAACTTTTTTCACTTAGCATTGTATTCCTCTGTAAATTTGGGAGTTTGCTCTAGCATTTTTGCACAGTATACTTTACTAGTACGCAATTGTAATGCTACATACATATATTGTACCAGTACAAAAGGATATTCTGCACTGTTTTAACCTGGTTTAATAACACAGGTTTGCTGTTTTTTTTTTAACGGTTGGATTTATTTCAACTCAGAAAAAAGCACTTAAGCATCTAACGATTGAGTAGACCCAGTCATGTGACCAATACTACAGAGTAAGATTATACCTACAACATTTTCATAAGTGCCTTCTATTATCAAGTAATTTTTATTCAGGTAAGGCTTAGTAACAAGTAGTAAGAAATCAGCCAAAATTAACATTTTCATACTTTTGCATTGTATGTAATTGGAGAGTGTTCACAATGCATGATGCATGAAGAAGTTAGATGCATTCATCACTTTCTCTGTTGTGACAAAAACATTGCTATTTTGAAGCACCCACGAATCAAAGCAATGAGTGGTTACAACATTCTAAAGGTAAAATGTAACTTTTAGAACATTGTTTCATAAAACATTCCAGTGTTTAGAAACGTAGACCAACATTCTAGGAGGACTTTCCGTACAACCATATGGGAGACTCTGGGACTTCAATGTGTGTTAGAAACTTCGTGGATAATTTTAAAGTGCCATTGTAAAAAGACAGAAGTAATACAGGACAGCTATATAAAGGCAGTAATGGCAAAAAAAATATCCCGTGTAGCAAGACTTACCACTTAGTGTGACAATTTATTTCATAATTAGAGTTGTTTTACTACTATTATTATTATTATTATTATTATTATTATGTGGAGAGGCTTGTGTCACCAGCAGAACCCAGCCAGGGGCTGGAAGCTGTGATTGATGTTGATAATTTACGGTCATCTTTCATTGCTGCTTTTTCATTAAGTTTTTTTTTGTATTACGGACCATGGTTAAAGCCCACAATTTTTCACAAAAAGAATTCTACAACAGTTTGTTTCAATGCCTTATGTGCACGTATGAAGCTCTTCATGGTTACTGGCAGAACGTATTATTGCACAGACGTGGCTCATTTGACTGTGCCAACAGGAATAAGGTTAGGCTACTGCGATACCACACGTCTGTGAATTAAAAACAGCATGCCTGCAAATGTGCACATAATGCATTGAAACAAATTGTTGTAGAATTATTTTCGCGAAAAATCGTGGGCTTTAATCATGGTTATGAATTAACTTTCAAATTATAACAATGAACTCTGTGTAATATAGTAAGTTACCGAACATATGTGTTTCTATGTACTGTTTTTTGTCCAAAGGTGACAGTTCTGTCAACTTCTCTTGTAAGTCAATCTGTGTTATTTGCTACTGGGATTACTGTTTTACTTAAAAAGCCTCACTTCTGCACGTGTCATTTCTGGGGAAATACAATTATTCAGGTATCAAGATTATGGCTGGAAAATAAATTGTAAGAGACTCGTTTCAGGCATAAATGACAACCAAGAAATTGACCCTGTGTTTTTTAAATTATGCTCTGAGGTTGATTAGTGACATTTGTAGTTACGAGTTAAAAGTTAGGAATTAGGCTATATTAAGACGTGGGGTAGGAAAAATTGTGTGAAAACCACCCCTCAGAGTACAGTTTGAGAATATACTGTGCATATTTTCCATTGCAGAAACAGCTATAGTGCCTCTTAATTTAATGTTCCCTGCAATATAAATGGTTGTTTTAATTCTCTGCAGAGTAGCTAAAGATACAGCAAAGAAACTGTGTTGCACAGAAAGTAATGTTCCCATTGTTAGCTAGCAATTGTGAGACTATTTACTATCGAACAATTGTGATATTTGTTATCTTTCTAGTGACTCTCTGCAAAAGTTTGACCCATTCGCTGTTGGGAAACAAACTTCGTTCATGAGTTCGCTGGAAGCGTGCGTGAAGATTGCAGACCACCAGTTGCAGCTGTTAAACAAAGATAACGTATCCCGAGATGAAATAAAGCGCCAGTTCATGGAACTTATTAAGGTTATTTTCAGATGTGTCATAATTTAGTTTAGATTAAAATTCCAGCATTATGTTATTCTTTTTTTAAACAAATAACAAATATAAAAATCTTATCAGTTTCAGTTTCTTCGATCACTTGTACATTGCAAACATGTCGAACAGATCATGGTCTTAGACAACTGCTGGCATTACTCACATTACATACGATTGCAAAGTAGATAACGGTACACAAAGGGGTTTGAACCCACTGTACGCATAATATCCCATTACTCGTAACAGGTCTGCATGTCAGCAGGCCATGTAGAGCTAACTTTTATTTTGCCTGAAAGTCCTGCAGTTCTAAGGTTGTGCTTCTGTTCCTAGACAAAAACATGCCAAAGTTGACTGTGTAAGTCCAGTTTTCACGTACAGTAAGTCCTTGCTGAAAGTTGTTTCATTATGGCGACGTTCATACTTTGAGACAGACCACTAGCACCATTTAAAACTTGATACACCAGCTCTTTATTATCGTGCTTTGTCGTATAGTATGCCATTTATATTGCACACTCGTTTCCACCGTTGTTCTAAATTTCTTACATTACCAATTAAACTGAAATACAAACAACTGTATTCTTCCAGAAAAAGCAGCAAGTTTTTTTACTCTACACACGTTAAGCCAAGCATTTATTTGCCAGAACAATAAATAACATAAAATATGGTATTCTTCTCCCTGCCCTTTTGCATTTAAACAGAAAATAATGTACTTGTACCAAGATAGCTGAAATTGAAATTAAGGTCCTATTACGATCTTGAACTGACATTTAAGTAGCCAGAGGTTTGAAAATAGCGAGTGATCTATGCTTCACTGTGTTTGAAGTGACGTGATGTGAAGGTGAATTAACAGCACTAGTAGCCAGCAGGCCTTCAATTTATTGATTTATGCCACATATACTTTCCTCCATAGGTAGAAACACTTGAAAATTATGATAATAAGAATTCCAATCTTTGAGTTCTGAAGATTATCATGTGCACAAGTTTTGCAGGCACATAGTTTTTATTTTCATGTACTTGTTAGTTTTAGAGCCAGCCAAGTGTATTTGTGCACTCAATCACTTGTGGCAGAGGAATACACTGCTTATTTCATGGAAACAGCTGCAGAAATAAATGCCAACACAACTTGTCAAAAAGTGGAATTCTTATACGAGACAGATTATAGTATCTTTATCCTGTGATTAATGGATGTTGCAATTTGTGGGAACAGCTTTGAGACAAATCACGTTCCGAGTTAAATCTGTATAGTGATGACTGAACCTGTTGAAGATGGAAACAGTACTTCACACATGACCGTGTCAACAAGGGGAGGCCAGGAAGGCCCCTTTAAGTAAACCTGGGGGGGGGGGGGATTATATGTCTCGCCACTCTCCTCTCCATCTTCCTTTCGTAAATTTCCCACATTTACATTTCATAGTGACAATCATTTATTTGTTCCTAGCTGATAAAAATGTAGGTTATAACACCTAAAGTTTTTTTAAGTTATCCCCTCCCCCCGCCCCTCAACACGCATAAATGTTGGCACGTCCTTGGCTACACATAAATGATAGTCAACACAGCACATTGGAACTTAGCAGTGAACTTTTCCCGCAATTTTCCAATGTCTATTCACTGGTACTGTGGACTCTGATTTGTGTAGCCTTTATTATCTCTAAGCTTGTTATTAGCACATTGTGTGTGAATGGATGTAGCAGTTGTTCAGAAGCTTCAATACTACTAAGTATAGGACCACTATAAAAACTATACAGAATAAGTTGTGCTGCATCTACGAAGCTGATTTAACATTACATTTACAGTTATATAGCAGATTTCAGTTGCTTTAAAACACCAACAGTTTGCGGAGAGTGTGAGGATCAAAGAATTAATATTTTTGTGACCTAGAGAAACAACTTGTGAGTTTCATTAGTTAATGAAAAGGAGGTCCTCCAATCTTTGTAGTTAAATAGTAATAAATTGCACTGGTGTAAGATCGTCACACATTTAACTTTTAATGTAAATAAAATTTGTACAAAATGTTTATTAATCAAGTGCCATTTATTTTTAAGCAGAATCCATTCTCTTTGTGAAGCTAACATGAAGCTATATCTAGAGATGATGGTATATCGCAAACATTTTTGGTGCCAACATACCCGTGAAAACACTGTAGCTTCTCGCCTAATGCTCAATTGGGTGATATACATCTGACACTTCATAGCTGTCTGCAGACCAACAACAGGCATCAAATATTACAATAGCGGGATTCCTGTTGGCTCAGTCAAATATGGTAACAGCTCCACGTACAGGGAAAAATCCAGTGAAATTTTGATAAGTGGAACGTACGTTTAAACCTAGCAAACAGTCAGATTTTCCTGCGATAAACCATCATCTGTAGCTATATCTTATTTGTAAACTATCGGTTGTAAATTTTTATGGTATAGGTGTTTGCGGGAACTTTGGAAAAATACTGTAATCAATAAAATTATCTAAAAAAATTGGTTTTTACCATCCCACTAAGAGCAAGAAAATTATCACAGGTAATTAAGAACTAAAATTAACAGGTGTGGCTGGACAACATATACTCTTATTAATAGGTAAATGTGCCTAGTCTAGAGTTGCTTTTGTGTAACATTGTCATTCTAAGAATGTAATAACGGCATTAAGCAAGGACTTGCTGTATTTTAGTACTTAGCTTGCCTGGTTTGTGTAGCTTTGTAATTAATACATTGTAAGCATATCCGTCGACTACTAGAAACTTTATACTGTTATAATGTACAACCAGCACAGCATATCCTCTCGTATACATTGCTACTGCAACTACTGGTTAACTATGAACATTATACAGTTCCTTCCATCATGAAAGTACTGTGGCAACATTTTTATAAAAACTATAAATGGTAAAAGTAGAACTAGAATTTTATTGCTTATTTCTTAATAACTTTGTTCCCAGCATAGTTTCCTGATGGAGACAATTTTACTCATTGTTAACATGAGGTACTAGTAGTAGTCAGAGGTGCATGAAGGCACCAACTGTTTTTAAGAGTATTCACGTGGCAAAAATGCAAAATTTTATATTTGTACAGCATAGTGTTTGTCTTATAGATGTCACTTGAGACTACATTTTCCACTTGTAAACATTTTTTAGCTCTCATAGTTTTCTCATAGCTGCACGTCAAAGTCAGAATTTGCAAGTTTCGTGGACATAGGAGCAACAAAAACCAAGTGTGTTACTCAAATGAAATACTTTACACTGAAGTAGGATATTATGGGTTATATTCTAAAAGATTTAAAAACACGCAATAAAATTCCCTTGTACGTTTTCTAAAAAATCTGAAAATGGTAAAAATTATTTTATTTATGGAAATTTTTAAATAAGACAAAATGACTTTGCTGTGCGTTTTAAAATCATTTAGCATATGGCCCATAACATCTCATTTCAGTGTAAATTATTTCATTTAAATAAGTCGCTTGGTGTTTTTTATTCCTATGTTTCCATAACTTGCAAAGTGTAACTTTTACATACTGCTATGGTATAATTATGAAAGGTAAACATTTTTGCAAGGGGAAAATGTAGTCACAAGTAATGTTTATAAAATAAACACTATGGGGTTCAAATATAAAATTATGCATTTTTACAGCGTGAACATCCTTCCGGTGCAAAATTTACAAAATTAACTTTTAGAATATTGTTTTTCATAATACTGCAGTGTTCACAAATTACAGTTCATTGTTTGAAGGAAATAGTTTTCTTGTCTTTGAAATGAAAATATTGTACCGGTACAGCCAAAGTTTATTTTTTGTTAATTTATTTTTTTTCCAGTTGAGTTTGTATAGTAACAAGTTTGACATGGCATTGACATTAGGAATTAGTAAAGGTGCTACTAATGAAGAGACATTAGATTATGCTGGTCAACTTCTAGAAAACTTAGTCAATGACTCTGAAGACATTTGGGAATCACTTTCGCAGACTGAAGAAATCCAAGTGATAGGTAAGAGTGCTATTCCATAAACAATTTTCCATCAACATGAATTCATTGCAAATATTAGTACTATATGTGAATAATGCTGCCCTAACCTTTTATATGTATACACATGATAAAAAAAAATTGTTTTGGATTCAGGTATATTTTATTTAGGTGTTATCAAAGGTTAAATTTGCAATTACTTAAATAGTTTTTATGACTTTATCAGATCACGCTCTATCAACTGTTTCCAGTACAATGAACTCTCCCATGTTTTATCCTCAACCATTTGCCAATTCTTTCATGCATATATTAAGCTATCCATTTAATGTATTTACAGTAGAACCCTGTTATAGTGTTCCCATTTATAACGTTTTCCTGGTTATAATGCTACCTTCTTTTGGTCCCTAAACTCCTTGGTAATAGGAAACTACCCTGTTACTGTATAATGTTTTCCCATTTATAATGTAAATATTTTTTCGGTTCCTTGAGAAACGTAACAAGGTTCTACTGTATTTACAAAAAATATTTTTCAATTGTTTTGACTTGATGAAACATTATTTACTTAAGAGGGTGTGGTACATAATTCAACACTAAGAGCATTAGTCTATAACTGTAGGTTTCTTGAAGCCAATTTGCGAAAATCAAACAATAGCAGCCGTAGACAACATTTTTAGCCAACGTTTTGAACAGAATTGTTTCCAGTGTTACGAACTTCTGAGGCACAATCTCTGACACCAGAACCTCGTGCATTTAACTGTGGCACAAGAGATGACGCATAACGATTTAGTAATTCTGGATAAATATTTACTCATAAAGTTGGCAAATGCCATTATCTAGGATTATCATTGATTATTTTACCAATATTGGCATCGAAAAAGCGTAGAAATCAATTGATGTTTCCAGCGTTTATCTATCTACCACGCACTCTTAAGAATTAAAAATACAGTAAACCCTCGTTTTACCGGACTAATTGGGGGAAGGTGTGGTCGGGTCTGGTAAATGGCGAAGTACCAAAATCTGCACACGCAAATAGACAAGAAGCCAATAGATACATAGCAGTGTGATACGCGTGGCAACGCAGTGTGTTTGTTGTTGTCAAATCGCTGGAAGTGGGCAAGGGGGAAGGTTTGTGATGATTGGTGGGAGTAGGAAGATAAGTATGTGCCTTTGTCTGCCCATTGAGATAACAAAGGTTGTGGAGGGGGAAGAGTAGAAGGACAGGGATAGGAGAAATAGGTTTGCTACCAGCTTGGTTTCATGTTATGTTGAGTGGTAACATGTGACACGTGAACTTCAGCTACTCACTGTTCTGTATTTCACAGTAAAGGGTTATTTACTAAATATATAACACAAATAAAAAATTTCCAGCTATACTACCACTGTTTACATCCCGACGCAGTATTATATACTGTATCTGTGAGATAATATTCTAGCCGCCGTCCTTGACTCTTTGTGAAGGGGAAGGGATGGAAATGTTGAGCATGAAAAAGGCAAAACAAAGAGAGCCATGGTGACAGATGCAGCAACATTTTACCAGGTGCCATTTAGGCACATGCTGTTATCATGAACAATAAATAAATAATTATAGTCTGTCTCAGGGTTGCACAATATTGCGTAACATGTAACGGAAGCGTGTGGACTGATGAATTACATTTTTTATTTCTAAGTCATTGTATATAAGGGCATGAAGATCATACGAATAAATACAGTCTGTTAATTTAAAAGCCACAAAAGTACACACAAAATTAAATCACTTCACAATTGCTGTTTACATTTAAGTAAATAAACATGGTACTGTGCATTTTTAAACCTGAAATGACACTTTACAGTTGCTGTTCCTAACAGTTGTTGAAGTAACCAGTCCAGTAAATTGTATTCTAGTGTGACGTGGCTGCTGTGCGTGTTGTTATGATGATGTTCGAGGTGCTAGATGTGTCGCTGTCTCACTGTTCGGGGCGTTGAAGTTATGTAATGTGGCTTGTTCCGGATAGCTCAGTTTGTTTCAATTATATGCAGGTGTAAACATCTATTGTGATTTCACAGATAAAAACTCATGAAATATGGCAACTGTTGGTTTATTTTCATTACTGCTTTTTACATTTTTGTTTCGTGATGTTTCTACAAATGGCGGTTCGGTACCAAACACAAATAAAACGGTCAGATGTCCAGCGTTACCATGTCCAAATTTGATTAAAAAGAAAATAAAATAATTAAAATAGACCCGTCCGTTGCTTGAAACTTAGCAGTTGCTATGCTATGACATCCCATAGTTATGGCACAAACCCCATATCTCTCGCCACCTTCATATAAATTTTAAAGTTCAAAGAAAACCTCTAGGGGCACTAAAGTCTCCTACTGGCTCTCCAGCGCTTCCAGGGCCAGCACCGCTGCGCCCTCGCGACCTGCACATGTCTCTCTTGGGCACACGCCTGACTACAACACACCACCACGGGCCAGCATCCGGCACAAACTGCCCGACAACTGCCGCATGACTGACTGACTACACACTGCAACGGACATGGTAACTAAAGGCACACCTCGGAGGAGTGATACAACAGACTCCAATTTACGAAAACACAGCAAACTTTCACTTAAAACATAAAACAAAGGTGTCCAAGATTTGAATTTATAGTTATTACATCAAATTAGTAAAGAATATTAACACAAATATAATAATTGGAGACAAAAGGTGCACAACAGTGGAACTACTTTCGTGGCGCAATACCCTAAGCAACCCCCTGAGACGGCTGACCAACGTGCGTCAATAACCTAAGTCATAAAGAAATTCCATGAAGCAAACGATCAACCACGTCGGTGCCAGAAATCCTACAGCGTAGAGAAGCTTGCAACACAAGAAGTTACTCACTTCACCAGGAAAAATTTAATAAGATACTAAAATTGCCAAAACTCAAAATTTAAGAAAAATACAAGGAAAAAGTTATAACAAAATTAATTAAAAATTTGCTGTGGTCAATTTGAAACCAGGGGGAAAAAAAATGACTCTACTTTAAAATTCCCGACTGTATTTTAATATTTAAATTTTGAAAGGAATTTAAGCTGTACATGTCTCCAATAAATAGGTTATTGAATCCTGTTGTATCATCCCCGAACAACTGACGAACTCATACTGAAACTGGCATATAGCCTGTTATTAAAGATTTAAATTTAAAATAAGAAAAAAACATATATTTTATATAGATTTAAACTAGATGTGGAAGTGGCTGAACACTTCACACTAGCCTGTTCTGAATCAGAATTTATACTTGCTAGCTCGTCGCAACACTTGCTTGTTGAAGTCTGTGCCCCAGAAGTGCTTGCTATACTCTCATCACTTTGGGATAGGTTTAAGGAAAGTGTTCAACTTAAGCTGGTTTTTTTTAGGTGTGCTGTTTTTTAATGATGATTTCCCTAAATGCACAGAAGTGGGAATAATATGGCTGGATTTCAGGATAAAATAAAGTGTTGTCAGTGTAGGCAATGAAATTGTACAGAAGAGATCTTTGCACCAACAGTCTGGCTTTTTGTGCTGGCAGCTGCTCATCATCTTCACTATCAGCATCAGCCATGACTTCTTCTGCTATCTCAATTTCAGATAACACCTGGAACCCAGGATCCCCTTCATCTTCTTCCAACCACTTCATGATGTCATCCTCTGTTGTTTCTGTTTCTCCAGCCACCTGTAGTGCAGTATGGTAGTCAGCCACTTGGAAACCTTGAAATTCAAAGTCAACATCAATGTCGTACAGGAGTTTCTTCCACCTATTTTTCAAGGTTTTGGGTTTCACTGCCTTCCAATTTGTACCACAGTTGAAAATGGCTGATTTTAGATTGTAGTTGCATAGGTTCTGTAGTGTGTGTTCACCTCGCTTATTATTCTCATCGCGTTCTTTCTCTAATATCACCAACACTTCCTCCAAAAATCATTATTGGTACATCCTCTTGGTAGCAAGAATAATTACTTGATCTAATGGTTGAAGAATTGAAGTGCTGTTCTTGGGTAAAACATACATGTGAATTTACCTTCTTCAGAAGACAAAATTGCTTCTGATGGATGAGTGGGAGCAATGTCTATTATCAGGAGAACCTTGACATTTTCTGGTGATATTTCAGAACTTCTGTCTGATATCTTTGTGATTCTGGGATGAAATGTTTAAAAAATCAATTATTAAAATAAAAATTTATCCTGTAAAGAAGTCCTTCTTGGAACGTTAATAAAGTACAGGAAGCTCATTCATATAATTTTTTAGAACTCGTGATCGCCTTGACTTTCCAACAACGACCGGAGGTAAATGATGTGACCCATCTGCATTTGAACAGACGCTACTTATTTTCCGTCCAGGAGTTGAAGTCTCGTGTTTAAATGCCTGGGAATTCTCTGGCACTGATTTACAATAAAAACCTGTCTCATCTGCATTGTACATCTGAGACAAAAGTAAGTCCTCACTGTCAGTCATGTTTTTTTTAGATTTTTTCGGAAAAGTTCAATTTCTTCTGTAGGAGCACTTAATGCTTCATTATATGTTCGTTTGTTAGTTATTCCATGGCAATTACGGAAGCGCCAGAGCCATCCGTCACTAGCTTTAAAGTCTGTCATTTTCATGTGTTGCACTAGATTGTCCGCAGCAGATTTTATCTCTACACCTTGCATATTTACACCACACGAGCGTTGTTGAACATACAACTTAAACACTGCCACGTCGTGCAAAGATCCAGTAGTGGGTTTCATGTGTTTCCTGGGTCCAACAATGCCATTTGGTTCAATGTCATATTTCAACACATAACTCTTCAACTTGTCTTTTGCTTTAGGAATATCCGACACAGTTTGTTTCTTGACACCATAATCAGCACGCAACTTTGCTACCGAAACACAGGCCTCTAACTTTTCTATAATTTCAATTTTTGGGCTTAATGTCATAGTTACTGTCTTTCTTTTCTGTCATATTGCAGATGCCATTTCATTAAAGAAAAGTGCACAATCGTTAACGTGCACGCACAGATACTGCGTAAAAAATTAAAGTAGACACGACAGTCGTTCTTGTCCGGACACGTCAAAACACAGATGAGCGACTAGCTCTCCTTACTGTCTTACGCGGTGTAGCGCGACAGCTACTACTGCTACACGTCCACGACTAGCTCAGCGACATCAACACAAAGGGCATGGGTTCTCACAACGTAGCACGAGACAAAGAATGAATCAGCAGAACTTTTCACAAAATTTTGGGGTTTATTTATTTAATTAAATTACGTTCCAAATTTACATTACTTAAACTCCAACTGCCGGGAGGCACCCTTTTGAGCAAACCGAAGAAAAAGTTACATTTAACAAACTGTGTCGGTGATCACAGAGAATTTATCAGTGCCTGATAAAAGAAAACCCCAACTTTACAAATTATTTACAAAATAAATCATTACTAATTCCTCAGAATCACCCGTTCACTTCATTTTACCAGTAGAACCCTATTGGTTCTGCCTCCATCGTCACTCCACTCCAGCACAACCAGCTCTGCTGCCCTCTTGAACAAGACAAAGATGCCCTTCGCGCGCAAGCTACAAGAGTTACCCGTTCGTAGTGCCGCCCCACGGCCATTACAGAAAACAATTTAGAATGTTACGTTTTTACATAATTAAAAGAACATTTTGAACTCGTGATATCTCCACATAATTACAAACATTAACTTTTTAGTTTCCAAATCAATTATATACAAATATATTTAGTATTAACCTTGTTCCTTGGTGAAAGAAACATTAAATTTAAATTTGACGCTGCCAATCAGCAACAGTCTGTGATCTTATTGGTTGCAACCAAATATGGCGGTAAATTCTTAACGTTCATGTTTATAGGCCTGTTTTGCATTGAAATATAGTAACTTTTCTTGGAAACACTAAATTTAGATTGGTATCTCTGTCCTTTTCACACTCCAAGCTTTAACAATGAACACACATAATTTCTTTAAATTCAAATGCAAACAATTTAAACAAAAAGTATGTATTGAAAATTTACTAGTTATAAACAGAATCATTTAAATTTTAAATAAATATGAACATAATTAAGCAAACTGTTATTCTTACTGTTAAATGAGTAATTTCTAATTACCAAATTAAATGTCACTTATTTTAAGAAGAATTAGTTCACACTTACTCAAATTGATTATTTCAAATACAAATTAATTTCCACTGACGTGCTGGTATTTAACAAATAAATTACAAATTGTTCTTAACAAAACTCTCAGACACCATTGTTAGAATGATCATGAGGCCTACATTATAAATGACAAATAAAATTGAAACATACATATTGTAAAGTAAACATGTAAAAATTAATCTGGGGTCAGGGCCTGGGCCACGCTAAAGCGATCATCTGTGCACATGCCTAATGTCACTCACAAAAGTACTATAACCAGGTTGGTCTTGCGCTGTTGATCTTACAGTTCCGTAAGAAATTCAGGTAGACAATCATTCTTGCCCGGACAGGGCACATACCCTGATGCGCGACTAAAATAGCTCTGCCTACCATTTTATGTGGCTATCCGTGCGCATGCCTGATGTCACTCACCAAAGCCCAATAACCAGATAGGTCTTGTGCTGCATGTGACTAGTAGACCAGACTACAGAATAATTTTGTATTGATTTTGTCCGTTAAAGACAAAGTCACGCTGTATGGACGTGTGTTAAGACGAGGGTTTATTGTACTGAAATATTCTTTACATTAGAATGTATATTACATGTTATGAATAAACCAAAAAGGTTGTGTGATAAAAAAAGTTACATATGTAAATCAACTTGATGGTACATGTTAATATTAATTTTAAAACCTGCCATGTAGACAATAAACCTACGTTAGCTTGTAACAAAAAAAAATAAAAACTTGTGTTACTTCAGTAATAAAACATGCCAAATTTGGGATAAACATAAACAGTAACACATTTTTTGAAAGGAAATTAAACATGTTTCATCAGGAACTCTTTATACAGAATTTCTATGACCAAATGCCTCAGTCTTGTCCGGCTCTTAAAAGTATTGAAATGTGGGCAATTTGCTGATGCACATGAGTGGTATAGAACTTCTTTGGAAAATATCACTGGACTTCTGTGTGAATCGATTTGGTAACATGTACGTCAGCTGTCAGTTGTCCAGAGTAATAATGCGGATTGATTTTGCAGTCCTGGAATGAAGGTCTTCCACTTTCAGAGCATTATCTGTGTCTTTAAGTGGGCATGGTACATAATTTAACGCTAAAACCATTAATCTATAACTGTAGGTTTCTTGAATGCAATTTGCTTTAAATTAAACAATAACAATCCTGGACAATAGTTATAGCCAACGTTTTAAACAAAATTTGTTTCCAGCGTTACGAACTTCTGAGGCACAATCTCTGATGCCGGAACATAGTTCATTTAACAGCGGCGCTAGAGATCACGCGCAATGAATGAGTAATTTTGTATAAATATTTACGCATAAAGTTGGCAAATACCATTAGCTAGGATTGTCATTGAATATTTTATCCATATTGGCTTCAAAAAAAATGTAGAAATCAATTGATGTTTTCAGCGTTTATTTATCTACCACACACTCTTAAGGTAGCCCCAGCAGCGTGATGTCCAGGGAATGTGGAGACCCAAATTATATGCTTATTTGTTACCTTCCACCGGCCAGGAAAAGTTGAATTTAGGGATTGCAACACTATTATTTTGAAAAAGACATTCTGCTGCACATTTTTGAGCCGAAGGCAAGCTTCAGCTTATCTGCATAAGAAGTAAGTACATATGTCAGATTTTTTCCACTCAGAAAAATTGCCCCAAAGTCATGTCCCGCATAAGTTCACAGCAAACAGTAATTTTAGGGCTGTCTGTAATAGGTATGTTCTACAAGGAACGTGGCTTCTGAGATCCTAAATCTTAACATTGTGCTTACCCTTTGCACCAGAAACATTGACTTAGTCAGAAAACAGAACCTTGGTCAGATAGTCCTATTCATCTATGTTCAGTGCCTCACAAGACAACTGGTATCGCTGTAGTTTGTCTTTGGGCATTATTTCCTGCAGAATCTGCACATTGTAGGCATACAGATGCGACAGCTTTTGAAGCACATTTTGGATATAGTCAATCGTGGCATCTTTGCTTCTCAGGAAGCTCATTAATTTTCTTGGGTTGGAAGAATGCTTGCCAGATGTCAACATGTTGGTTGGATTCATATTTCCAGCTACCACCTTTGCCTTTCAAAACATTACCTGTGGTAATAAAAATGCAGTGTCATTCCATAATTCTCTTTGCAAACGCTGAAATCGTGACATGTTGAAAATTCCATTGCAGCCTCCCAATACACTATAAATTCCAAAAACCACACACGTGTTATGTTTTTTTTTTTTATGAACCAACGCTAGCTTGATGTTGTAACGCATACTGATTCTTCTTGCCTCTTTTATTCCTCCAGCTAGCTCTGTTAATTTTATCTCGAGGGATTCAAATAATTTTTAGTGCGTTGTGAGCCTGAGTTTGAGTACATCAGCAAATTTACTACATAAAGATAATGGTACATATAACAAAATTCTCAAGTCGACAATTTATTACCACTTTCACCAATTGCTCACATAACATTTCCCCACAAAATGTTCACGTGACAAGCCATGCTCTGGACTAGTAAAAAGGCATGCCATTAGCAGACACTGTAACGAAACTTGCTACATTAAAGTTTGCTGTAATTTTCAAGAGAAGACACATTCTCCAAAACCTAATATGTGAAAACATTAACGACACACTATAATTCAACTGGCCTTTCCCAAATTTATCAACTTAGAACCATGCCACACACATTTGCACCATACACTTAGTACTTGATTTTCTGCCCATCACACATAACCATTGTTCCACCTTCCTGCCAGCCTCCCAGTGGCACTGCCTCACAACCGTTACCAAACCATTACCTAAAACTTCTTTCAGTTTACGTAATCATAATGTTTAGGAAGTCAATTCAAATAAATCATGTTAACTCAAAAAACATTTGAAACTCACTTATAAAATTGCAAACAAAAACAAAATAGTACTCAGTTCAAATTTAAACAGTCAGGCAATCACTGATGTTACTGTTCTCTGATTGGTCACAATGAAATAAAGTACTGACACATGAAAACTGATGATTTTGTGAGGCCATATTTTGCACTGAAATCTGAAAACAGTGACTATTGCTCTGTCTCTCTCAGGTTCATGGAGCACACACAGTGCTCTGAATACGTACACATACACACTGATATGGAATAACAAATAAATTTAAATTGGTTGAATTTACTAACATTAATGTAGATATCTATCTTGGCATAAAATACAAAATCATATTTAAATGAACTACATCTCACATTTTAATTATGTCGAATATATTTACACATCTAAAGTGTAGTATATAAGGAAAAAATATAGATTGTTATGAGCCATGTTACAATGTAAACAAATTGCAGTGCTCTTGGCAGCTGGCAAGAGAAACAAGAACATTTCAGTGATAATTTAAATACTTAACAAGAAAAATAGGCAGAACTTATAAAAATTATTTACCAATTTTTACCAAAAGTAAAGCATTTCATTGTACATACTGTATATCAGTAACGAGAACGTAAGTCGTTTCGTTCTGGAGAAAATTCTACTGAAATTTATTTAATAAATTTTGGTACAAAAAAATAAATACCAATATTGTTTAAAACAAAACTTTTGGATGATGGGTAGAATCAAACAAGTAATTTCTTGCAACAAAATATTTGAGTTAATGTTCGTTTGTTACTTACAGCTGTGTTTAATTGTCGTTATGTTATTTTAACAATATAACGTACAGTTTCTTACAAATCATATGTCATATACAATTCCTATACAGTAATCATGTACATAAGTTATTTTTAATTTGTACAGCAATCAGGTTCTGCCTATTGGAATACTAAAGAATAAAGTTTTTTTCTGTTCATTGTGGGTGCCAAGAGTCCTATACTTTTTATATACAGTAAATAATAATAATAAAATCACAACTGAGGCAGAGGTCTGTTTGAGACGCTGTGTTCTCTGAATAACTAAAATACTTTGTACAAAGCAGTACCGATCATAAAATTTACAGTTTTATAGCAAGTTAATCACTCTGTATAAAGTGTGAACAAATCACATCATGTTGGCAGGTGGTGATTAACACAGTTTAAATGTTTTGTGCTGTAAATAATATGGCCATTATTTTGTTTTGTATTCTTTATATGCATAATAGGTTTTCGTATTTATTACAATACTTATTTCTTCTGGCACAAACGAGCAGAGTTTGATTATCTGAGTGTTCCAAAAGAGTGCAAGACCTACGCGTACTGCCCGTCTCCGTGTGTTACCAAATTGAACGGCGCCTTATTGCAGCCCGTAACATGTGATGCCCTATACCAACTTATTTTATGGTAAAAAAAATTGTTACCCCCGCCCCAGCTAAAGTACACAATTCCCCATCTTCGGCTGCAATACGTCAGAGTTCAATTTGATCATGTAACAAAAGAGCTGCGTAACAGTCTAGTTCTTTTATAACGTCTTTGGAATGTTCGACTTAAAGAGTGAGTGATAGTCACAATTGTGAACTTTTGTATTTTGTGTCATAACTTTTCTTTTGCCTAAATTTTTGGAACTTTAATCTAACTCCGGAGTAGAGTACATACTAACAGAATTTTAGACACCGTAAATGTCTTTTTGTTATTACTGTTTGTACTGATCAAATTGCAGTTAGATAATTATATTATATTTCTTAACTGCAATTCGTTCTGTAACAACAGTAACGGAAAATAAATATTTATGGTGTATAAAATTGTATAATATATGTGTTCTATTCTGTAGTTAAGAGTGCGTGGTAGATAAATAAACGCTGAAAACATCAATTGATTTCTACGCTTTTTTCGAAGCCAATATGGATAAAGTAGTCAATGACAATCCTAGATAATGGTATTTGCTAACTTTATGAGTAAATATTGATCCAAAATTACTAATTCGTTACGTGTGATCTCTTGCGCCGTAGTTAAATGCACGAGGTTCCGGCGTTAGAGATGGTACCTCAGAAGTTCGTAACACTGGAAACAATTTTGTTTAAAACGTTGTCTAAAACTGTTTATGATTGCTATTGTTTAATTTTCGCAAATTATCTTCAAGAAACCTACAGTTATAGACTAATGCTTTTAGCGTTGAATTATGTACCATGCCCTCTTAAGTTAAAGTTTCATGAATTTAACCAAAAGAAGAGATATGACACAAAATACAAAAATTAAAGATAGTGACTATCACTCACTCTAAACAAAATGCCACTGCACGTTTCATATTACCACAGTTTGGTGTATAAATTAAGCTGAGGTAGTCATTTCAGTTTAAATTTCTTTGCAAATAATGTGGTTGTTTTTTAAAATATTAAATAAGCAGTTAAGTTACAAGATATGTGGGTTACAGTTTGAGTAATTAATTATATTTTCTTATTTCAGATATGGTTTTAGATAATGCTGGTTTTGAATTGTTTGTTGACTTGTGTTTGGCTGACTTTCTCCACACACTTGTTGGAGTTAAGAGAGTTCGCCTACATGCAAAGAACATCCCATGGTTTGTGTCGAATGCCACACTCGATGATGTGAATTGGACTGTAGAAAAACTGTCGCAGGTTGATGCGTACTCTCCCAGCTTGCCAGAGTTCAGCAAACGATGGCGGAAGTACATTGAATGTGGAGTGTGGACACTTGAAGCTCACAGCTTTTGGACTTTGCCATATGATTACTCTGAAATGAATCGAGTTGACTGCAATTTACACCAGCTATTAACAGACAGTTTTTTAATTATTTTCAAAGGTGACGTTAACTATAGAAAACTTGTAGGTGATATAAACTGGCCTTTCACAACAAGTTTCCACAGTGCTCTTAGAGGTTTCAATCCTACTCATATTGCTGTGCTACGTATAGTGAAGTCCGACATTTTGTGCGGGTTAACAGCAGAGCAAGAAGAGAGCGTTCTGCCAAAAGGCCCACGCTGGTATGCACATGGCCAGTATGCTATGGTCCAGTATCACTGAATTTGTTATTTAAAGCTATTTATTTAAAACTTTCAACCATTTCTAGCACTACCCTTTTTCTCCATGGAGTCTTCACTCTAGTGCTTTGTCGTATAATTATTAAAAATGTACACCCATCTTGAAATATTGCGTTATTTATCCAGGGCATCCATCAATGGTAAAGATTTGCAATCGATACCTACCTTTGTATTTTATGCTACTCTTTTATACTTTTAAGCAGCTGTTAACTCTTGTACAAAATAAATACTTAACACACTGAGTTGACTGTTTATGGCATTTTCTAATTGGAAGTAGTGTGTGTCATTCATATGATTGTATTAGTTTATTGTAAATTTAATAACTCCACTAGCAATGTCTTTTCTTGCAGATAATTATATTTACTTGTTACTCCTGTATCCAACACAACACCGGTGAACGTCCATAGTTAACGTGTTTTGTAGTTTCCATTTGTGGAAATAATTTACAATGGTAGGGCTATATAAATTACAAGAATGTTGTAGCAGTAACAAAGTTATTGTCATTACTTGAACACAGCATCACCATATAATTGACAGTTTATGTACAAATTTTACCCTGTTAGAGTTAGGGTGTGACATGTATACGAGTTATACCCCGTAGTGGCTAAACAGGGTGGTAACCTGTTTGACATTTTGAATTTTCTCTCTCCCTCTCTCTCTCTTCTCTCCCAGGTTTTTCATGGCTGGTTTTTCTCTCTCAATAAATGTGTAAAATGTATTTGCTGAATTTTCCTGGTAATAAACTTGAAAATCATAAATTGCTACAAGTAATCGATTTAAAATACTTTTTCTCACTACATAGGCATCCAGTACATTAACACTTGTACATACACGTGGCATGCCAAAACTACATAAGCACAGTTGTAAAATTTGTATCAGAGTTCAGTGGAATACTGAGCTATTCAATATTCCAATAATTTACTGTGTGCAGTAATTTTCTCTGCAATTAATTAGCAATTGTACTGTCCAGGATGTGCGAAGCAGTGATTTTTTTGCTTCAATGCGAAGTCAAATATTTTTCCTTGGAAGTTGAATATTTCAGTTTCTTGCATCACACGTAATGTTTGCTGAGCTATATTACCACTTCCACATTATTCAAATGTTACTTCATATAAATCTGGATGATCTGTTTTTAGGTGATACCTTTGTTGTGTCTAAACCGTAGCACAGAATGCATATATTTGCAATGGAAAGAAAATAACTTTAACATTAAAACTAAATATAATTCTGTATTTAAATTGCACTTTATTACATTACCACCTGGTGAATAAAAATTTTTGTCTATCTTGCCTGTTAGCATTTTTAATTATTTTAAAGCATGTTTTGTACCCTGCTTTTGATTTACAAAAAAAAATAAAATAATGCCAAATATGTTTTTTTTGCACAGATCAAGCAGACATGACATTAAATTTTGTCTATAAGGTTAAGTAAACTCCAAATTTTAAATGCACAAGTACTTGCATGTAAGAAAAACCAAACACTTACAGCAAACAATAGTAGATTGCCTCTCACAATTATCATATTTACTCACACATTGTATGCCCTTATGCTTCTTATATTTTCGTGTCGCAATTCGTAGCAAAAAAAAAAGTTTTAGGTAGGCCTAACGTAAAAGTGGTTATTTGTGTCAGGAGCATAAAAGTGGTTTTTCAAATCTTTGAACTATCCTCAAAGCGAATATTCGGTAGCTTTAATATTAGATTCGAAGCTTCGCATTCCCCTGCTGTCAGTAAATGATGGAGCACTCCTAAATGACTAATAAATGAAACAGAACACTAGCTATGCACCATAAAATCTCTGCTTTAGACATTAAATAACAAGAAGTAAGTCGTCATACAGTCCATATTTTTATCATTATAAATATTCTTTTTATTTAATTTAATTTGCGGTCCCCTAACGTGACGACGCTCACCACCAAAATACAAATAGGTAACTTTTAATGAAGTTAATAGGCCAAGAGAGAAATTTCAAGTTATCACATTTACAAGTATCTTACAAAACAAAAATTCTTGTTACAACATACTTAGAAACACAAGTTTCATTATCTTCTTTCTTCTTCTTTTTCTAATTCATCACAATTCACCACCAAAATTTATAAACCCAACATGAAATACCTTCCCAACAACAATCTGAAAACATTCACAGGATTTCAACTAGTGGAATCTTATGTTACTGAAAACTACCCTGATACTGTGAATAAAATATAATTGACTAGTAGGCTGTATGTCAGAAGTGTGTAAACACCTTCCTTGTAATTAAAAGGTAAAAACATGAGGTAAAGCTCCAAACTATCACCCTCGTAACAGAAATATACAACATTATTGAATTAATTTTATGGCTCGGTGTATGATTTACGCAGTTCCAAATAATTAACAGGCAGAGTAGTGAAGCTTTAATTAATTTCAGCCAATAAAGCAAACAGCAAGACTTTACATTACCCTGCGGAAAATTAAATAATATAAAAACCTGGTTTTAAATATCTCGTGTTGCTTATTTATACAGGGTGAGTGTGAATTCGACCGACAAACTTGGTGGGGTTATTCCTTACGCAAAATAAGGTAGGGTTTACATTTGACAATTGTCCCGAAAGTGCATATGAAGGGTGTTAGGAGCCCTTGAAAATGTGTTTTTAAAATCGATTATAATTAAAATATTGAACAACGCTGGAGATGTAGCAACAACAATGTGCACATATTTTGGGCTATAATAAGACGTCTGACCCCAACATGGTTAGATGGTACAAATCATACCCCTTCATGGACAAATGGCATATTTGAAATTTCGATCGCATGAAATTTGGTAGCCGTAACGTGTAATCGTAATTTGACCATTGTTTATGAAAGAACATGTTCAAATCAACAAAAAAGGTCGCCTTAGTACAAGACCATTCGGCCAACCATTTCCCTAGAAACAGCGATGTAAGTAACGGAGGGTGGAGTGGAGTGTCGTTACCTAACGCCTGTGCGGATATGTAACATGTCTTGCACCGCTACCATAGAGCCATACTGAGCATTAAATCGTTTAAACGTGTCCGCCTCCTAGCAAGGTGATTCAGGTTCGATCCTCAATGGGGTCACCCTGGATATTCGCATATGGGAATAGTGGTGGACAATGCCGCTGGTTGGAGAGTAATTTCGGGGATCTCTCATTTCCCCTCTTTGTCCTACATTTTCCCACAAGACTGTATCCGCTAAGAGACGCCCACATTTGTCCACTCCTTCGTTTTGTTACATATCGGATAGTAGGTGGAGTCAGTGAAAAACAACAGGTATTGTGTAATTACATTTACACATTACACATCTTACAAAAAAGGCTCGATGCAATGGCCATCATGTTCTACGCACAGTTCGCAACGACGCACCATGTTGTGTCGAACACGTTCAAAGACACCCTGCATGCCGGAAATGTTGCCAGCAGCTGCGACGATCCGCCCGACAAGATCTTCTTCCGGCTCCACCGGGGTCTCATACACGACACTCCGCATGAGCACCCAGAAGAAAAAGTCCAGCGGATTAAGGTCGGGTGATCGTGCAGGCCAGACAATGGGTCCACCGTTGCCGATTCATCGGTTAGGGAATCTGTGGTTAAGATACGTGCGGACGATATGCGCACGATGGGCCGGGGCACCGTCATGCTGTAACCACATTTGTTGTCTAGCTTGCAATGACACCTCCTCTATCAACTCTGGAAGAGTTTCCTGCAGGAACACGAGATATCTGTGGCTGTCCAGACGGGGTGGAAGTAGGTAGGGGCCGACTAACAACCGTCCCACACACTGACACCGAATCGGTGTTGGTAACTACGGATAAACGTGCCGTGCTGATTAACATCTGACCAGAGATGGCTGTTGCGTGAATTTAAAATGCCATCCCGCTGGAAGAAAGCCTTGTCAGTAAACAGTATGTTGGCTTCAAACCCACGTATTTCTTGTCTGTGGTGAAGGAACCACTCTGCAAACTGAACTCGTCTGGGATAGTTGGCTGGCCCAATGCTGTGCACTCTCTGCAAATGAAATGGACGCAGCATCTGTTCGTGTAATATCTGACAGACATTGAGCATGTTCGCGACAGTGCGTGTACTGATGGTGGGATTGTTTTCAACCATTTGTAGCACTTCTTCTTACCTTACAGTCCTGACATGGCGCTGACGTCCAGCATTCCGTCTCCCCACATCGACGGTGCCATTTTCCCGCAACCGACGGCGCAATGACGTAAACGTAGTGTGATGAGGCTGCCTTCTGTCCGGATATCTCTCTCTGTACAAGCGTTGTGCTGCTCGTGCATTCGCTCTCACAGCACCATACACGAGATGCATGTCTGCGAGTTCTGGCCATGAATAACGCTCCATAACACCCACGAGTACTACTGCTACCTCCAACAGCTTAAAGAGAAATTGCAATTATTCAGTGCAGTCCCAACGCATGTACAATCGTCAACTGGCACTGCACTGGACTCCACAGCATGCCGTTCGGAGTGTGGAACGAGTAGCAGTGACATTGTCCACCACACTTCCCACATGCTAATGTCCAGGGTGACCCCATTGAGGATCGAACCTGGATCACCTTGCTAGGAGGCGGACACGTTTGAACGATTTAATGCTCAGTATGGCTCTGTGGTAGCGGTGCAAGACATGTTACATATCCGCACAGGCGTTAGGTAACGACACTCCACTCCACCCTCC
>PNEQ01129476.1:0-39420 GCA_003012365.1 Medauroidea extradentata
CCTTTCGGTATTTGCAATGCCGTAGCTGATTTTACTAGGTGCATTGACGAAACCTTGGGTCCTGATTGTAAGGCTTTCGCTAGAGCTTATGTCGATGACATATTAGTTACGTCTGAAACGTTTGAAGACCATTTAGTGCACTTGGACACTGTAATTACCAAACTAGCAAATGCTGGCATGACAATCAAATTAGACAAGTCAAATTTTTGCCGACAAGAATTACCTTTCTTAGGGCACATTTTAACACATTTTAACACCTAGTGGCATCAGAACAGCACCGGAGAAATCGCAAGCTATAATGGAATTTCCTAGACCCAGTAATACCAAGCAACTAAGGGCATTTTTAGGCGTAGTTGGTTTCTACCGTAATTTCTCCAAGGAATTGTCCGAACTTTCTGTTCCCTTGTTTTCGCTGTTAAAGAAAAGTGTGAATTGGCATTGGGGGCCTGAACAAGAACAAGCATTCCAGGACGTAAAAACAGTATTTCTGAATGAATTAGTGCTATATCATCTTGTAATGGGCAAGGAATACATGTTACGCACCGACGCTTCGGATTACGCTTTAGGAGCTCAACTCACGCAACTGGACGACAACGGAGTAGAATTGACAGTGGCGATGGCTAGTCGCACTTTAAGTAAAACCGAAAGAAATTACACCGTAACCGAAAAGGAAGCATTGGCTATTATTTGGGCGCTAAACTGGTACAGAGATCTACTGCTTGGAGAAAAGATAGTACTATTGACAGATCACCAAGCTCTAACAAGTCTAAAGATAGGAAAGTTCTTCAGCGGAAGATTGACACGTTGGTCATTACTTTTGCAAGAGTATGACTTAGAAGTACGACATATTAAAGGAAAGGACAATGTTGTGGCGGATTATCTCAGTCGGGTACCGGACGAAGAAATTCATTATGCCGACGCGAAGAAGTCATATAGAGAATTCACAGTAGCTAGCCAAAACATCAAGAAATTAGATCAACACCCGGACATTAAGGACATCATGGGACGACTAAAGAAAGAACAAATTAAGGACGAAGTTTGTGAGAAAGTATTGAGTAAAATGATGCAAGGGAGATCAGCAAAGAAGATGAACGTATTGTACTGCACTGACCAGCAAGGGATACTGTATCATCACTCAACAAAGAACAACCTCTTCGACGAACAATGGAAACTTGTGGTACCTGCGAGCCTCGTGAAAGACCTAATATGGCGGACTCACCTGTTCTTGAGTCACACTGGCGTCAATAAAATATGTGAAGCGCTCAGAACACATTTCTACTGGCCGCGAATGCAAAAGACCGTTTCCAAGCTTATTGCGGCATGCGACTTGTGTCATAAAGCCAAACACGCCAAAGAAAATCTACAAGGTGAAGTTCAAGCGGTAATTCCGTAAGCACCTTTAGATTTAGTATCGGTCGACATTTTTGGACCTTTACCACAGTCAGGAGCTGGGGTGAGGTACGTGTTCGTAATCACGGATGTATTTTCAAAGTTCACCAAACTGTACCCTGTTGTCAAAGCGAATGCTCTGGTCTTACTGTCAAAAATGAAACTGTTCGTGAAGGAGGTCGGAACACCGAAATGTGTCATGTCGGATAAAGGGACTCAATTTTTAAGTCAAGTTTGGCAGGAAGGTTTAAGGAGCTGCCAAATTAAACCTACCACCACGTCAGTATACCATCCTCAATCAAGTGTGGTCGAAAGAAGGATGAGGACCCTAGGTACTATTCTGCGTATTCATTGTCATGATTATCAACAGAACTGGAGGGGTAAATTACCGTTGGTGGAAATAGTAATGAGTCATACAGTGCATGTCTCGACAAACTTGTCCCCGTTCGAAGTACTAACGAGCAAACGGTCGGAGATATACGATACCCTGGTCATACCACATTGTGAAGAACAGAAGAGTGAAGAGATAGACGTGAAGGACGAAATCAAGAAACTTGTGAAGAGTCGGTTAATCGCGATGGCGAAGAGAAGGTCAAGATATGTCAAGAGATCCAAGACGAACAGTTTTAACATTGGAGATTTGGTCTTGATTAGAACCCATCCGATATCACAATACTGCGAACATGGGACGAAGAAGCTAATTTTGCTGTACGAAGGGGCATATAGAGTTAAGAGAATTATTAGAAAAAATGGTTATGAACTGGAAACTTAGACACCCGAGAAATAAAAGGCCGATATAACATCACACAACTACGTCGGTACATATCAAGTGAAGAGTAAATTGTCAGATTGTGATCCAAGAAATCTGTTTATCGTCTACTCTAATACGTGTAATCGCCTGAGTACATGCCTAATTAAAGGTAACGTCGGATGACGGAATTTCCGAAGGAATCAATTGTGGTGCGAAACATTTTGACTGCAGTAATGTTGTTGTGAAACCTTAGTAGCCTGATGGCTAGTTTTATATATTTGTACCTCGACTTTGTAGTCGGGAGGGTTATTCACTTACGACGTTTTGTTATTTGTCGCATATCACGATAAAATGAACAACGAGTTGGTGTTGCTTTATTGGGATACTATGGTGAGGCCACGTATATGGCAAGATATTAACTGATTCGAATGGTAATCTGATGTACAAATGTTTGCTATGTGGTGTTAGCCTAACTTATAAATAATGATACCTAATTTAGACAATTATCTCTGGAGGTGGTGGAATTTTCGTACACGTGATTTGTGGCTAATTTATTTCTGAATGTTTTATTCCTTGGTGATATGGTTAAATGTGCATTTCTCCTAGTTTGTGACTTTCCTCGTCAAAGGACTTAGTTTCTTTATTTCTAAATGTTCGCCTGTCTTAATATTTACTTTCATTTCATTCCACAAAATATTTCTATTTGTAATGCAACTCATTTTTTTTCTACAAGGAAGAACACAGTTTTCTGCTTATTGCAGATTTATTTTCTCCAATAATTATACACCTACACGTAAATTTTGTAGGGGTAATTAACAAATAGGGTTACCTGCTGGCGGGTGTGCTGAGCATTATGTGATTGAGTCTGTCCAAACAACGGATTGGAGTGTCACCGAGTTGGACGGGAATTGCGTTTATGCTTTCAAAACTTTGCTAGGAGGAACTATAGAGTGGAGAAATGAACTGCGCGGAAATTTGTGATAGAAATGTTAAAAATATAAGCTTTACAATACTAAACTTTCCCTAGTAAAGCAGTAATATTTAAGAACTGAATATTTGTGCTACAGTTAAACTCTCGTCGACGTGATGAATCACACGCTGTTTGGCGTGGGGCTACCACCATCATGGAGAACGTCGAGCGATGTGACGGCATTCATGCTGAGTGCTGATGTAAGTGGCTTAGCTGACTTGCTACTGCAGCTGGTGCTGGGAGCTGGAACGGTGCGTTGGCTGCCGTCTACGCCTGCACTGCGGGTGACTATTTTCTGGGGCAGCTCTACTACTTCTGGATAGTACTTCGGACGCTATGTCAAGTAGGATGACAGTTTCAATATTCACGTATTTTGTGACGAACTAATTAACATCAACATGAAGTGTTAAAATAAATTTTTTGTGTGATGTGTTAGGACACTGATGTGATAGAACTGTTAACGGAAGACTTTGGGTGAATTATAATTCAAAGGGAACATTGTACTTGAGAGTTAAAGTTATAATATGTTTAAATAGTTGAGGTTTATACCGTTTGAAACTTGGTATTCCCTCTCGACGGGTATCATCTGTAATGTATCTAATGTACTTGCCTATATTACAGACGTAATTTTAACTTTAACTTTGAATACCTTCGCTATAATTCTTATATTATGTTAATATTTGTTTACTAAATAACGTAAATAATTGTATTTAAATCTAATATGGCTGTTGACATTTTCTCTTTATAATATTTGTTTGGAAACCACCTAGTATCGATTGTAAGTGCAGACGGTTAGCTAGGAGATTTTGTTGTGAGTGCTTTGGAGTATTATGTGGTAGGACTTTTTTGAAGGAAAGAAATTCACGACGATAGGCCGTCAGGTTCGAGATCTGTCGACATTTCTTCGGGAACATTTTTCACCCCTTTCACCCCCTTATATGTCGGATTTCAAAAACTCTTTACTTAGAGCTCGCCTACGACCTGAGGGGATCCCACACAAAAACATTTTACGATTCTAGGTTCTGCGGTTTGGGCTGCCGTTTGTTGTATCAATCAGTCAGTCAGTCAGTGTTCTCTTATATTCATTGTCATGGGCCTTAATTGGGGATATTTCAGGAATTGAAGCAATACAAATAATAACCTAAATGTGGCCTAACTTCAGGGGAAAACAAAACATCATAAGACTACTCACTTCTACTGCGCTGATTAATTAAGAAAGCTTGGGCAAGATTAATTAACTAGAATTAAATAAAAACACCTATGGGTTCATTGAAAGGCGACAATGTATTAAATAAAACAGTAATTTATAAAAATTATCACAGAGAATGTAATTTGACGTAAGAGATACTAGACAAGTTATTAAAATTGATTGATTGCTTTAAATATTTTAAAATTCAGACAATTATCGATTAACCATTATTTAAACCGAACTTAACAATAGTAAATTTACAAAAGTACACATTATGCATTATTTAACACCACAGGTTACGAACAAACATTTAAAGATTATTTGAAATCGTCGAAATTTAAGAGTTTCATTAAAAAAAATATTATTACATTCCTTTTCTTCCATTTCAAGTTAAGTTAAACTTTCGGGTGTGTGTGGGTGTTCAGACTGAGACTCGCGTTCTCTCCCAGTTTAATTTCTCACAACAAATAAATTTAAATTGTAACTTTACCTTTTGAACTCTCTCTCTTCAACTTTACCGTACACATTACTATGAATTTAAGTAACATCTATACCAACGATCTTGATGGGAACTGTCTGCCTTAAACACTATATAACTAAACAATCAAAATTATTGTAACCTTTTTTTTGCTAACGCATTTACTGGCGAGATACTTTATGTTTCGTGACATCGGTCCCTTATTAACCAGGGATTCCAATCCTTCACGCCTGGCCAAGCCCTTGGAAGCAGGCTTCTCTGCAATAGTTTTACTCCTGTGCATTACATTTCCAAAGAAGAATAAAAGTAACCTATATCATATATAGTCGTTGGCCTATATTGTTCTTGCCAAAAATTTAATACCTTAATATTTTTTCTTACTTATATCTGCGTATATTTACTTTAATTCATCATTGTTATATATAAGTATAGCCTGTTTGGACATTAAGATCACTTTACAGTTTGTTTTAACATAAACGATTTTTCCACTGTTAGTATTTCTATTAATCGCCAACTGCTTGTTTAATCACCTAAGAAGGCAAAGACAAATACTACTTCATAACTCTGTAAAAAAATTTACAACAGCAAAAATGTGATTGGGAAAGTAATGCTTCGTTTTAAGACTACTGTTCTTGGATAAAATAAAAATAAATGATTCTAGCATTTCAGAATTATTTACCTCCTCCTGTGGTATTGGGTTATTTAAAGCTGAAAATTTGTGTGATGCCATTTTTAGGAGTCTCGCTACATTTGGATACGAATATTTATATGAAAATGTGCAAACATAAAGCAAAGTGAATCGAATTTATGCACAGCGAGCTTCAAGAGAGAATACTAAACTGCACATCGTTAATATTAAAATTCAGACAATATATTTACGTGTCTTGTTATATTCTGCAAAATATTTTATACAATTTTTATTTTTCTTATTTTTAACCATTTCGAATAAGGAATTCGAATAAATTAGCCTTCGCCGTAAAAAATTAGATGTTGAATGGAATTCTGCTTACTATTAAGCAAGTACGCGGTCGAATATGTCAGACGCCTACTATTATTTTGTATCTTCACTACCTAGCCACTTATTCGAACACAAGTGGTGAAGTAGTTATTCAAGCATTAAACAAGCAATTCAAACATGTAAACAACGTGAAGTGTGCACTTACTGAAAATGGTTCTTTTCAAAGGCTTGCCAAAACAATGAAAGTCCTGCAGTTAGAAAGTGCAACAGAATAATTTCATGTTTACGAAAATCAAAATATAGCTGTCTAATTTTGGGAAGTAAACCTATTGTGGATACCTTAATAGGACTCCACGTATTAGTATGTACAACAAAGTAAATATTGCACATGAAAACCAACTGAACTGCATGGCGTCGTTGTTGGCACGCATGACTATAAGAATGTTTAGTGAAAAAATTTCGTTTCCAGTATTGCCAATTAACATGTGCAAACCACTTACGAACAAGACCTATAACTAGGAAGTAATAAAATTTACATGCACAAGTAATATATTTCTTTACCTCAGAGGTAAGTTGTCATAACTCACTTTGTTTAATTTTTGAGCAGAAGAAGAAAATAAATATAAATATTGTAATAATATTTTTAATAAAAAATTTTATTTTGAATTGTGAAAATTCTATACATAAATGAATTTGTACTATTTTATAGATGATTGTATTGCACATTAAATATTTGAATATGTTTAACAGAAAATAATGTTATGGCAGTTTACCCCTAACTACACAGGTGTATGGCTTACATTAAACTATGCAGCGGTGTAAAAGTCCCAGAAAATTCAAAATAACACAAACTTTTATTTTAGTAATTCCATCGTAAAACAGTGACATTAACCGAGATGTATCAGTAATAAATTCTAAATTACTCTATATTTCTCTCTTAAACATAAATATTAAGTATCGTAGGTAATAATACTTAGAAACACAGAATGTTCAGTTTTACACCACATTCACAATTGTCATTAATTTTTGAAAAATTTAACAGTCATTGGAGTATTTAACATAGTTCAGTAAATATACATAAATCTTATAAACAAAGAATATGAAGTTGTAATATCACATTCACTTTTGTGAATCACGTGTTGCAAGGTTTTCATCAAAATGAGTAACATAAATGTCGCAGTTTAACGCTCAGAAATACATAATGTTCAGTTTTGCATCACATCACTACTTTCATTAATTATGAATAATACTATTTGCACTGAAATCAAGTATTGTCTAAGCAGCATCACTGATATATGGAAGTATTACAGCAATCGCGGTTTCCCTAATCCAAATCACCATTATTCTCAGTCGAATACGTCATCTTCTTATAGCTGTCTGACACGAGTGGTTTCTTGAACTCCTTGCCTCCATATTCTCCTTGTTCTTCCTCGTCTCCTTCTAGATGGTTCATAATTCCGAAATTGTTTTGCTCACACAGCGCATGATATTCTTGGGATATCCCATAAATGTCTCGATTGTCTTAAATACAACACAGGCATGTTATATCTGTCCCTAAGACGTAATGGTACTTATTTGTGTTAATTGTGTTAATTTATGTAGTAATCATTAAAATGCTATGTGATCCAGTTGAGTGGATTTTGCAGATTTCTGTACTTCAGAGAGCTTGGATTTTTAATGGAATCACTTACTGGTTTCACATTTTGGGGCATCTCCAAGCTACGCCGATGTGACGCCGAAGGTCAACTTCCTGAAAACTTTCTTGCTGGAATGTGGTCTTGTAAAAATGTGTACCAAAACTTTCCTCCCTCAGCAGAATTTTTGTAATTGTAGATATCAATAACTGCTGACCATCCTTTCATTTGTTCCTGGATATAAAGTGAGCAGAAGGGCCTATGGACATATCATGATAGTCCAGGATGTCATTAATTCCATGCTGAGTACCTCTAAATTTTCTGTGACTCTACAATTCCTGACGATCTGTTGCTAATACCAAGGTGTCACAATATATGCGAAGGGCTGTTTTTTCTTTGCGCGCTAAATAATGTCGTCTTTAGTGTCGACTTCCACGTGAGTGTGACTTTTCAAACGATACTTATGATTTATCTTCAGTGATTTGTAACTGTACAAATGCCAAAAATAACAAGCGATCATCAAAATATTTCGGTTTGGTCCGGGGCAGTTATCTGACCATACTGTGATCTCTTCACTATCAGGTGAGTTTGGAAGTTCTTCTATTGCCCATTTCATAATGCCTGAAGACATTCCGTTTTCTCCTCTGCCACTGTTAATTTAATCCCACATTACACAGGGACCTTTCTAAGATGATGAATCGTATATGGTGTAGTTTAGAGTCTAAAGTATTCCTAAATCAAATAAAATCACCATTTCGTTAGAAGTGGCGTGGGAAGACTTTTCTGTATATCCACAGTCAACACTTTTTTTTGCAATTATTGTTTACAGTTTTTTTTTGTTTGCTCTCTTCATCTCATACCGTAAAATTGCTTCAGATAAACGGTGATGTTGTATTTCCTTTTCATTAGCAATGATTTCTTCAGATGTGTTTTTTTATGAGGAGATGATACCTGTCACAGGTATTAATACCTGGTTGATGGAATGCTAGGTTGAATTAAGAATTAAAATATCTCTGTACAATCAACTTACCGTCTGTTGTATTACTAAGGATTTCTCTGCTTTGCAGAACAAGCTGCACAATAACCTTACTCATTGAATTCATAATTTAGAATAGACACTGCTATCGTGATCTGAAAGCCAACTACTTCGTACCACTTGTAGTCGATTACTGAACAAACTGCAGCATAGAACGCCAGAGATTAGACTAGATAATGTTATTCCAGGAAGACATAGAGTAAGGGCCGTATCTATAAACGGCTTTCGAATGACAACCAACTGCTCACCAATGCTTTCTCTATGGGGATAGCAGTTGGTTGTCATTCGAAAGAGCTCTATAGATTCGGCCCCCTTAATGTACTGTACCAAAGAAAGTTAAATATAGGCCACTAGGGGTAAAAGGCATTGAATGGGACCTCTACGAAAGCAAACACACCACACGAAAAATTCAACTCTATATCTAACGATGTACATTACATACATCCTACAGTATACCATTGCACAGAAGGTTTTCATTCCGAATATAACAGTATACGAAAACATTAAACACAAATTTTGGAGTTACGACACCTTACCTCAGAGGTACCGAATTTTTTTACAGCTATTACATCGGCCGCAAACAAGCTACGTCTAGGCTGCAATTAAACTTAAAATGTAATTGATGTTATGTACATAGATGTTGACACACGTAAAACGAAGTTCCCATTTAGTTTTTGTGAAAACTGACATGCGTGCGCAGAGACTCTAAGATGATACCGAAAGTACGGTTAGACATCATATTTCGGACGCCCAGATAAAACGCAAAACAATCAAAAAACATTTACGTAACTGAATAAATAGCTTCTGTAACGTCCTCAAACAATTTGAAACTTTATAACAACAACTACCATTTAAAATCTGATTAGGCATTACCTTAACATTCCGAGGAAACGGTGAGGATATTTCCCGAAGTCAACTTTCTACTTAAACTATATGAGATGCCTTTACTGACATTCCAGTCATAATATTACGTAACCGATGCGCGTCGCCTCCCAATCTATTCTTTCAGCGCCAAAGGAAGCCCCATTTCCTACCATACCACGGTTATTTTTCACAACTACTCTGCCTACGGGGCAGGAGCAAAGCACGCTTGTAAACAAAGACTGTTCAGAGGTAAACGACTGGACTGACAGCCCAGAACAAAAGGCGACGGTCAGGCGTGTGTTGCTGCAATCACCCGTCTCATTTCACCAATCGTAGCTCGTATCCCTCATAACGTGTGTTCCGCAGGAGGCGTAAGCTCATGGTGAAATGTGCCCTGCACTGATAAATACTTCCTTCCTAGCTTCGGCTGAACCCTCGGGTAGTGGAACACTGCAAGTGTCGTGTCAAAATGCGAAACTAAATTTTCAAAACAGAACATTATCGTAGCCACAACGAACCCAGTATTGATCAAGGATCCTGTACAATACGCTTGTGACAACATTAACCACACTAATATCCTCAACTCAGGTGTTTTCTACCTAACCATGTTATACAAGTTTATGACGTAACGCTCTATGCATAGGCCTATGTATATATGTATATATAATGTGTGTAGTTTTAAATGTGTATTTTATATACCATTAAAAATAACTTTAGACCATAAATCTCTGCATATTTTGGTCATATTTTTCATCAGAAATCACCTCCCTGTTGGTCTAATTAAGACTCACCCTGTGTATCACACTAATAAATCATAAGTTTTCTTAATTTTTTAAAATGTCATAGGTGTATAAGAAATTTTGTAGCTGTAATTGGTGACACATTAGATTTCACAATAAAATAGCGTACTCATTTTTATTTCCGTTTCTAGTTAGATATAAAGAATTTGGAAATGATAACAAACTATGTTCTTTTTTCATACATTCCAATATAGCTTTCAATGAAGTTATAATTACTACCCCACAAATAAGTATGTTCTAAGATCAGTGTTTATATAAATATATATATATGATTTCCTTTAAATGCAGCAAAAATTGTGTTAAAGGAAGTTGTCATTACATAATAGTCCATTGGCTACGAGAGACTTGATCAAAGGAGGCCATATTATTTTAATGTAATTTTGTCAGGAAAGAATACAAAAATATTTGAGACGACGAAACTGGACGAATATATTCTATAGTTTTCGAGCAACATGATTGCTGGATTGTTGTTAAAATTGTAATAGACTAGCTAAATCTTGTATTCTTACTGCTGTTTGGCTGTAATTTTTGCTTCACTAACATAACGTCTCTTGAAGCACACAAGTCGAGGGTTTATTTTGCATCGTAACAGAAAGAAAAGCAACATAGCAGTAAATAATAGTGTTGAATATTCTGTATAAAAAGAGAGTAAATAATGATCCTCCAAAATTTAGCTGAAAATATATCATTATTAATGTACTTTTTATAACTTATAATGATGTTGAAGTATGAATTTTTTATTTAATTGCGTTTGTAATTCATATTATTTACAGGTAGACTTATGTACCAATATTTTGTACTAAACGTAGGATAAAATTATTATTGGATATTTCGGAGGACTATAGCTCTTATCAGTGCAGCAGTCAATTTCACACTTTTATAAAATGCTCTTTACACAAAGCAAATCTTGTTAACGCCACTGTTTTGAAAATCATTCAGCGTAATTTATTAGCGTGACGTCGTGCGTAATCAGCAGAGAACTGACCGCACGAATGATTTCGGTCGAATAAAAACAACTGTTAATAGAAATTTAGGTATCAGAGTGCGCAGAACCGTCAGCCAGTTTTGAATGAGGAGCAATTTGCCGCCCGATTAGGTCGCCAATAATGCATTTCATTTGGATAATTAACTACTGCGCAGGTCCAGGGCGCAGTGCGACGAACTAACTGTCTACAGTCGGTTATTGTGTTACGTGCTAAAGCGGTAGCATTAGGAAGCTAACATCAAAATATTTCTGCCTCAAATACCATAGACATTGCATTAACAATGGAAATTTTCTCACATGTATAACCACAGATAATACAACTAATATTACAACTCGTGTAAACAAAATAAGCCATTTAATTTTTATTGCATAATACAGAAAAAAAACTCAACGAATTCAGATTAAATTCGATAGTTTGTAAATTCCGAGTATGTCGTAAATATGCATAATATTGAGCAGGTAAAACCCACATTGATCTAATCTTTTTATTCTGAGGAGAGCAATAAGCATGAGGAACATTAGAAAAATAATTAAAAATTCACTCGTCTACAAAACGTTTTTTTTTCCCTAGGTTTAAGTTATTTCAGAACAAAAAATGTCTGATTGTGCTAAGCGACTTTAAAAATTACTTAAAACGTATCGTGATGCCTATATGTATATATGTGTATGTATATGTATATATATAAACACATATATATATACACACATATACATATATACGTATACATATATAATATATACGTATACATATATAATATATATACGTAGACATATACACACAGTTAAATCTCTTCTCTTTATAACAACTGTAAATGAAAACAAAAATTGCCTTTACACAAAGTTGTTGCTATATCCAAATGGTTTCACATGTTTAACGGAGGGAAGATGCAACATAAGTTGTTCTTATAGGGCAGATGTTATAAACTATAGGCCTACTCTGGATATTAAACTTTCATTGTAGCATTACTTCCTACTTCACAAATATGTAACTTTTCGAATTTTAAACACATCTAATTTGTCTCATAACAATATTATTGTTGTGTTATTCTTAACTGTAAATATTAAGATATGAGATGGATATTCATATACCAATTTAAGTTCACCCAGCTACACTGCGAAACCTTTTTTCATAATTAAATCGAGTTCGGCCCAATAATATGTATTTGTAAAGTTGAAGCACTCTAATATTTTCAGTTTATTCCGTGGTCATATTTTTATGATGTCCGCCATTGGAACTGGTTTTAATGAAAATATATATTAATAAATTACGATTTTCTTTTAATAATGTATTAATGCGTTATACACATACATTAATTAGTAAGTTGACTTGACTTTTATGTATTTTTTTCATATCATGTTATTATTTTTTTTTCGAAATGGTGGGTATAGAAACTATTTTGATCGTACAAGATATCCACGGAATTATACATTAGTATTTCATTTACCTCGGTACACATTAATTACTAACAGTCTATTTTTTTTGTAGTAATTATATATTTTTTATAGTTTTGAACTTATTGACGGAATTCCTTTTGTGGAATAATCTGCAGTTATTTATTTTTACTTTATTTATTTTTTGTTACTTGGGTGCTCGTTTGAGTTTATTTATTTTCTTGAAACTCATTGGTTGAAATTATTGTGGAATTATGTATGTTTACCTATATTTTCCAGTTGCCAATAAAGTATTTTTATTTGCTTACCTGTCTGTTTGATTGTTTGTATCCTCTGGATTTTTGTAACATACCATTTGCTGCAATGACGTATGTCCAAATACTTCTTCAGTTCGTAGCAACGATTATCTGCCTTTAACGGAGTTTGTAGCATGTTCATATTGTAACAAAGTTCGCCGTTTGAATATGTTATAAACGAGATACGGGATGTATAACATTATTAGACTTTTTTTCAAACTCGTTATACGTATAGAGCTTAATGAAATAATGTGACTTTTTGCTTTATACTAGTGTATTAATCATATCTTTGAAATAATTATTTATCACAAGGGATAACTGGAAAAATGTATTTATATATTGCGTAAAACTGTATACATATGCAATATTTTGTACAGTGACTTGTATTTTGCTCATAAGTCCACAATTTGTTTAATGTTTGTCTTTCCAACTTTTGTCACGGGAAAATTAGAGATATGACAACTCTATTCTATATCTTACCATGTTCAATACTCAACTAGTAATGTAAAATGAGTTTACTTATAATTGTTCTTTTATGTTTTCAACAATGTAAGCCTTCTAATTTCGAAGATTTCCCGCCAAATAATGTGTAATATGTAAAACATTTACTTCGAGAACTATTTCACTGAATAGAACCTAAGATGAATTTAGACACTCTATGAAAGAAGAAGAGGGCCCATTCAAAGTTGTTGGAAGTCCGTCCTGCTAAGAAAAGCATTGTTACAAAATCATTTTTAAGAGGGGGTTTGTCCAGATGTTTGCACAACTGCGGGTTTATTAAGGGGGTTGTTAAGGGTTAAATGACTGAGTTCAGTTATTCATAAACGGACATTTACTCTACTATATAACTAGGTACAGGAAATATAAAGTTGTTAGAATGAATTACAATAATTAAGGAGAAACGCGCAATATATTGTGGTGCTAAATGTTCGTGTAAATATGGACTATTAAATACGGAAGCTTAACGTTCGTTTCATAAAACTGTCCAGTGGTGGCTCAAAATTATGGAACCTTATTAACTTTGTGAGATAACAAGAAGAAAGTGTTACGATTACAAAATAAATTGCAAAATCTGTAAACATATTATTTTTTTCCATCACTCTTGCAAAATTAGTATTATGTGTACTGTGAGTTGGCTGAAAAAGAATACAAGATTAATATCGTTATAAATTACATGATAATATACACAAACTGTTCAATACTACTGCCTATTGACATGAGGAATTTCGTATACAGTTTCAGCCGTATTTGTTTTTTTTATAAGTTATTTGAATTAGGCTGACCATTGTGTGTGATTTAAATATTTAATTAACTTTTTTTAACTGTGAAAAATCTAATGAAATAAAAATATTTGTAAGTGCGTTGTAAAATTTAAATTCTAACACTTTTGGGATGGGAAAACAGAAGTACGCGTGTTATTAGAATTCGACTTTGTATTCTTTAGAAATATTGTTTACAATTTAGTTTATTTTTTAAAGTAGTAATTTAATTTTGAAATAAACTCTTGGTTAAATAATTTGTTTGTATAGATTTTATTCACACCAAAAAATTCAAAGGGAAAATATTTCCTTGGTGATGATTACATTATAAAATTTATTACACGCCCACACATATATATACATATATTCATTTATGTATATGTATGTATATACGTGTTTATATATGATACATTGCTAGTGGAACGTTAGCTGTAATAATTACCAAACATTTTCTTCGTTAGTTCATGTTATAAATTTTTGTATGAAATTATGAAGAAATAACGTTTATTTAACTGTTATTTAATTCTAATTCGAATTCATTTACAAAGCTGTTTGCGGGGTTTCCAAGTTAACGAAATCTTGTAATGAATCAGTCGTTTATTGTCAGATTTTATTTATTACAAAATTAAAATATGCGTATGTAGAAGGAAGGGGTGAATATATGGTATGACATTGTGTTATGTATGTGAGTAGTGAAAATTAGCGTCGAAATAACCGTGAAAATTAAAATAATTCACATGTTCTGTAATGATCTTGTATGAGGACTAATGACATAATGGACTGTGGTAGTCTCGACCTCTATTGCTGATGTTATTGCCTAGTGGTTGGCAGTTGAAGTTGATGATGGTGGTGGTGGAGGGGGTGGTTGTAGTGTTGATGTTTCCGGAGGGATTTTGGTACATTTTTATTACGGTTGCTATCTGCCATTACGTGTCCAGAGATCCTACAACTTAACATAATTGTCATAGAGACAGTAGAAATAAATACATGTATTATGTAGCGTTATTTTTAGCAAGATAATAATTTGCTTTACGAGGTCTGTCCTTACAATTTAACTTATAATTTAGTACTGCTACTGATCTGTAGATTTGCTCTGCACCACATATAAAATATATAATTCATTCATAAAATTTTGAGTGAAATAAAGAGATTAGTCTACACTATTAAGACATCATTTAACGGGAATATAAAATTATTGCTGTTTTCACAATTCTTTAAAATAAAATAGGTTGTTACTAAATTACTGTTTAAAATTGTTGTTTTCACCTTCTGTCTGTGTACATGCTGGAATGTTTACTGCTATATTATTAAATGTTCACAACTGAACTCGTGTATTTAATAACTGTTAAAATTATACTAATCGTAAACCTAAACATTATAATAAATATATAATTAAATTAATATATAAATATAGATATATGTAGCGAAAAATACGCACATAAGAGAACATCCACTAAGTAAAATATATAGTGTATGTAAAAAAATTGCGAATAACAGAAAATCAAAAGACAAAAGGACTTTGAATACGAAATTACTGGACACGAGGCTCGTTTCGGATTGGCGACCAGAGTACGCACGTGTCTGGACCAAGCCAATTTGAGTTATTAAAATAGTTATTTGTTAATTGTTTACAGGGTATCAAAAATATCATAAAAGATTTTATAGCAATGTGAATCGCACCGAGGTAAACAGAAATATATCTGAATACATTATCTGTAGGTTCCACAGGTACTGAGCTGCACTGGGATAGGCATAGTCCTTAATATGGAGTTTTGTGGTATAATACTTTAACCTCAATATATTTTAGTAGCCTTGTCTATGGCCAATACATCTTATTCGGCTAATTACTAACTTAATATTATTCCCTTTCGATGGCCCTTTGTTAATAATACCCCATAACTTAGAGCAAATTAAATTGTTTTGCAATCCGTTCTCACTGATATTGTTTCTATTAAAACATAATTATTTTCTTAACTATTTGTTTTTAAACTCCAATATCTACACCAAATAAAAATTTTAATTTTCTCTTTTGGATGTACGTCTACTCAATTTGCCACTTTAGTTGTATGGTGTTTTGAATTAACATACACTAACATTTATGTGATTAGGTATCGGATTATGAACCACTACTTGGAAGTTTAGTCATTGTTCGCGTCTACTGCTTAATAAAGAGTGGGTATAATCGTCCGCCATTTTGGGTCTTTCACGAGGTAGCGCAAGCCAATGGATGCTCGCGCGCCCCAAAAACCTGTCGAACTAAACTCATCGTAAATCTAAAACTATTGAACCAAATGTATTAAAAATTTTAAATTGCATTCATGAACTATGCTGCAATGATAATGTCCATTAATTTTATTTTCTGTGACTTTCATATTAATAAATCATTTTTAACAATACTATGTTGACATTTGACAAGAAAATACAGAGTAAATTATAGTAAGCGAGAAATTTTTTTTACGAGATAGATTAAGGGAGGGGGGGGTGTTTATCAGCGAACATAAAAAAAGGATTGTGTAAATTTAATTGCTATGCCCCTCTTGACGATTTCCGCTAATCGCTGTTGTTTTGGCGGCAGGTATAAGATAGAATATTTCGTGCGCGAGGCATGGTCTCGCTCAACGACGCGAACACAACTTCACTCTTAGTTTATCTACACTATATTTACTATGTTAATGTCAGTTATATATTTGTGTACTTGTTATTAAGTTTCTAGTTTGTAATGTTACGTTTTTACTGTATACTGAATTACATAATATAGAATATAAAATACTATTTTTGAAAGCGCCCTACATATGTATAAGCCGAATAGTTTACAGGATTCGTGGTACTTCCATTTAAAACTTTTCTTAATACACAAAATGAAGTGTCCTCACTCACTCACTCACTCACTCACTCACTCATCAACGCATAGCACAAACCGCTGTACCTAGAACAATAAAATTTTGAGGAAAGCTTCCCCTACCACGTAGGCACCTACTAAGAATGGATTTTTCGAAATTCGATAATTAAGGAGATGAAAAAGGGTTAAATGTGGTTTCAAATAATCCCTGATATCACATTAACCGGGAAAGCTATCATAATAATTTTAACTTCGAATTATTGCTCAAACAAATGCATATATGTAAATTTTTCGATTTTGCGAAATTCGAAAATTAAGGGCGTGAAATCCGTAAAAAGTTTTTTATTATTCGTGATTTCTCCTCAACCATTTCAGTTAGTGAGGTGATTTTTTCTTTAAAATTATGCTTAAATAAATATCTAAAAATGGTTTTTAGAATTTTTCTAAATTCGTCCTTGAAAGCTCTTAAAAAAGGTTTTTAATTAACCCCACTTATCTTCTAAACTAGTGGAAATATTGAAATGGTTTTTGCTTTAAAATAAATCTTACGTAAACATCGAAAAAGCAATTTCAGGATTTTTTGAAATTCATCCTTGAAAGATGTTAAAAAATGTAATGTGTTTTCAAATAATCATCTGTACCGCTTATACCCGTTGAGATATCGAGATGATTTTTTCAATAAGAATGAAGCATATGTAAATATTCACAAATCAAATTCAGAATTTTATGAAATTCGATAAGGATGTCTCCCGAAAAAAGAGAATCATCACGAAGAAATAATTCAACAGTTGTTTCTCCTTGTCAATATACTCATAAATAAAACCTCTTTGGACTGTAGCCTGTACATACGAAAGAATTATCACGGCCTGCCTTTAAGCATTCACTCAGGTATTATATAAAGTTGGTGCTGTGGGAGGGTTGGGGTTACGGGTTCGTATCCCTTGTAGGACATTGCGATGGGAATTACTGTGACATCATACGAGCATATTGCGCGCGCTCTTTACGCTGAGCTAAGACAATTTATATTTCACTGTTATTGAGTACGCTAGCTCTTAAATGCCTTCATCACATATTTATCCAATATGGAATTATGCCTTTGTGTTCTTTTTTTCGCAGAAGCGTCGCAATACATCTTGCATCTTTTATTAACGTTTTTGTTTAAGTCATCTACAGCATATAACCTCAATTGTATCCCAAATGAATACATAATGAAAAAAAGAAATAACCGACACCTAGATTCTAACTCGTATCACTTACATTAACATGCTTGTCTTTGAAAGAGCGACCTGTGATCTACCGCAACTATCACATGAATTTTCAAGACAAACAGCTATCATAAATGAACTACACTTATATGCTTATCGTTGTATAAGTACAAAGTATATATTTTAAGTAATCAAGAAATAAATGTGCTTCGAACAATATTGTTTCATGGCATACCCTCTTTCTAGAACACATATTTTGGGAACTTATTATAAACTATTCATATTATTTTTAAATAAAGACCTTTACGAACGTTATTTTTTATTTTTAATTATTGCCTGTGAAGCGCCATTTCGTAGTAAAGAGCATATTCAATATAAATATTTGCCACGAATTTCTGCGAGAAGATACGTTATGCCGAATTATCGCAATGAATGAGGAACATCCGCCGGCATGTTGTGGTTCTGGCGTTATGTGGTGTACAAGGGAACATTTTATTGAGTATTTAAGTTAGTGTTACATTTTTCATCTCATTCTTAAGTGAACGAAAATTACTTCGTGTTAATGAAATCTTTGCATTTACATTGTTTGTATTATTAACAAGGTTCACTGTAGTTCTTAATAAGTTTTCTTATGTAACCTTTACCACACAAATATGTCGTTGATAACGGGATTCCAACTTTATGAATATTACTGTAGAAATTTCAAGTGAATTTCCATCGTGATCATGCAGAGAGAATAGAAATTACAATTCCCGCATTATATGTATTGGGCGATAACTGTGTTACTTACAGACATACAATAAAAAGGAAAGAACTTGTAAATCCAAATTTATATCCATCCTGTTTACAGAGAGTATGTAACGTGTGTTTTATTTACGAGGTACGCTACAATAAATTAGTGTCAATTCTCCATAGCGTTTTCCACAAATTTACAGAAATGTAATCTTTGTTAGCTTGGCTTAGTGGGCATTAAAGTAAGAATGCCATGTTTCAGATATTTAAGGGCGCGGTCTTCAGAAATTTTCATCGTCGTATTTATTTTATATTTGTAGCAGATATGTTTTTTTTTTCTTAATTTAGACACCAAATGTGATCAAATATTATTTTCATGAAATGTTTTTATCTCTCATAGTTTTCGCGTAATGGCTTGTTAAAGTCAAAATTTACATGTTTCCGTTTTAAGGACTGCACTAAAACCAACCGACATACTTAACTGAAAAAATTCGCAGTGGATAAAGACTTCGTAGGCTACAATTTGATGTACATAAAACAAAGAATAAAAACTTTGTGTAGTTAATTAAAAATTCTGAAATTCAAAATAATTTTAAAAATTAAAAAAATAAAAATAATATTAATTTTGATGTTTCACATAGCTGAAATTATAGCCTACAACATCGTTATTAATTGAGAATTTCTTCATCATGGTAAGTGAGTTATTTTTTTAGTGTCGTCATTAAAACGGGAACAGCCAAATTTTGGTTTTAACAAGCAATTACGCGAAAATTATGCGAGATAAAAAAATTTAACAACAGCAAAATTTAGTCACATTTTTGTCTAAAATAAAAATAATATCTGGTAAAAATATAAAAATAAAGCTACGGTAATGAAAATTAATGTACACCGTGCGCTTAACTCCTAGACTATGAGAAACATGTTTGTTCGAATTCGAAGAAAATTAGCACTTTCACATGTGTGTGTCAATGCATCAGAAGATTTGTATTTATTATCCTGACGCTGTAAATCAGCGTGGCTAAACACCGTTTGCACAGTGAATGAAGGGCAGTTACAGTACAAAAAATAATAATTTTATTCTCACTTCTATATGATAGGCAGTGTGTTGTAATATTTAGTGTAGAATGCCTTAATACAAAACTGAAATTCATATAAGTAAACAAACTACTTGAAACCTCAATGAAATCAGTTTATAAACAAATTCATTAGCATCAACTATTTACGTATATAACTTCAGGAGACACTACGTATAAATCTTCAAACTAACGTTTTAACAACAGATTAGAGATGCATCGATCTGTCTGATTTGTAATCATGTAAGTTGCATTAATATCGCAAAATACAAACGTGTTTCCTATTACATACCAATTATTTGTAATAAATCCAATTTCCTCGAATCTCTTTCTTTAAAGATTTACATTATTATATAAAAAATGTATAAAACTTTTTAAAAGTGTGATAAGCAATATTTCTGACATACTGGAAAACTTTAGAATGTTAAATAAATTGAATGAAAGCTGTACTTTGAAATGTGATAACTGCCTCTTGTACTACTGATACCTCGATAATATTTGTATAAATACTTATCATAAAAAATAGCACATAGTTAAATATATTACATTTGCGTTTAAATCAGTTTTCTAAACCTTTAAAAACCTTAACACAGACAGCATATGAGTTAGCTTTTATGTATATATTATTTATTATTAATTGTTGAAAATACGCCTTTAAGTAACCAAAAAATATATACTTCCAGATGTATGAAGGCATAAGCCTATTTTGTGGGAGAGTCAAACATCTTAAATGAATTAAAAATGATAAACTGTAGATTTAAAAAACCGTCTTGGGTGAAGTTATGCATGTTGCATTAATTTTCTATGCAATATTTGATTTTGTAAGTTTATTTATATTCCACTAGCAGTCTCACGTGGCTTTGGTCACGAGTATTATTTGTAACTGATGATATTTACATTAATTGAAAAACCTCTTTGTACACCAGATTGGTACTTCAGTCATCAAGTGTTAGAATGACAAAGCCACAAGTTGAGCTAACTCTGCATCAGGACAAATAGCTATAGCTGTCCACGCAAAAAGCAGTCTTAAATTTGTTCCCGCCGCTAACGACGACTTCGCCAGGGTCTTATTTAAAGTTCTGCAAATTTTACGTTGTAGGGTAATTACATACACCTAAAGGTAAGTGGTTAATCTAATGAAAAACGTATGATTTACCCTGTGCACAACCATTGGTGACGGTGCCCTCAATTACATATTTTCAAAATATTCACTTGAAATTTAATTAGAATGTTTTGGTGGGAAAAGGTTTCGCGGAAACGTATTTGGTGCCCAAACCTTGATTATAATGAGATGATATATGTGAGCTGATATTGCCGAGGAACCTAAATAGAAAATGGACTGCGTAATCCATTTACCCCTTTTTAACGACTACATGTAAATTGCACGAATCCTATCTGCCTTGTAGTTTTTGTGTGACAGAATTAAACGTTCGCACGCAACGTTTAATGGAATTCGAGCCCAGAACTTCCCGGAATGTAGACCAGAACGTCGAAATAATTCATGAAAATAAAATTTCATTTAAAAATTAAAAATTCATATCCTGGGCTCATATCCTGAGGTTGTACAACACCACGTCTCGATAGGTTACTGTAGAGTGAAACTCCTATATAAGTTATTTCTCGCTGCTCGTACTTGCTTTTCGGATCGTCTGCCTTAAAAGTTTACAAACACGGCCGTGGTGCTTGTAAAACGGCCGTGGTGCTGAATTTTGATCGTGTTAAAATAAATTTATAACTAAAAATAAAATAAATATATAATCAAATTATCTTATAAAGTAAAAAACTAACATATTATGTTCAAATACTTACATACGCATCACTTTGACGCGAACAACACCTCAATATCTCTGCTGGTTAGATAGATATCATGGATTGATGGAAAACAAATTTTGTGCTTTTCACCCTTTTGGGTGTCGAATTTCGAAATATTTTAAATTAACATCTTAGACATTTGTATAAGTATCCAATTGAAGTGCAAATGACGACGCTAGCCCGTTTAGTCGAATCTAAATCGATTATTTATTGAAAAAACATATGATCACTGCACAATACTGAGAGTTCGAATTTCAAAAAATCTTAAAACCGTTTTGCGATCAATTCTGTAATAATCGTTCTTATGAAAAAATTAAGTGTATATCGGGACGGGTTCGATAGATATCGAGGATTTATCTATAACACATTTAAGGTCTTTTCACCTCCTGAGAGAGTGAATTTCGAAAAACCCATTAATTACGTTTTAGATACTTTGTTGGAGTCTCGTGGACGTGAAAAACACGTCAATAGCCAGCTGAGCTTAGATATATTGACGATGAATTGAAAACACTTTTCCCCACTTTTCACTTCCTTAGGTAGGTAGTTTCGAAAATTACTGAAATTCCTTTTCAGCTATTTCAGTAAGCTTCAATATTAAAGAACAGTCAATTGTATCGATACATATCGATTGTGAATCGGAAACACATTTTACCCCTTTTTTAAAACTCTTTGGGCCTGAATTCGGAAAACATATTTTAATGGTATTTGGGATATTTACAAAAGCATCAGTCTAAAGCAAAGAGCACGTCGATATCTCGATTGGTTCGATAGATATGGAGGAATAATCTAAAACACATTTCACGTATTTTCACCACCTTAATTAAAGAATTTCTAAACGTTTTGGAGTCCTGTCATAGACGTTTGTATGCATAAGCGTTTGTAGTAAAAATAACGACGATAGTCAATTGTGTTCCATTGATATATACGATTCTTAAAAAAACATATTTAGCCACTTTTTAATGCTTGGGGGTCGAATTTCAAAAAATCCTAAAACTCTTTTTTGGGAATCTACGTTAGCAACATTTTGAAGTGAATACCAACTCTCTATCCCGAAGGATTTCATAGATATCATTAATTTATCTTTTCACCCTCTTAATTGTTGAATTTTGAAAAAAAAATCCTTAAATTGGCTAATATGCATTTTTATGTGTGTCCTATTAAAGTAGAAATCACGATGATAGGCCGTCGGGTTCGAGATCTATCGACGTCTCTTCGGAAATACATTTCACCCTTTTTCACCCCCTTAGATGTCGAATTTCGAAAAATCTCTTCTTAGTGTTCCCCTACGACCTGACTGGAAACCACACAAAAATTTTGTAGTTCTTTGTCCAGCAGTTTGGGCTGCAGTTTGATATGTCAGTGAGTCAGGGTTCTCTTATATATATATATATATATATATATATATATATATATATATATATATATATAATGTATACTATTCTACATAACCTTAAAATAAATTACTGAAATTCTAAAACGTTATAATAAATACTAAATATAGAGTTAACATTAATGTCTTAAATACTATGAAGACAAACTAAGGTATAATTCGTAGTCAGGTCGTTGAGCTAGACGACGGACGCCGGGCGCCAGATATATTCCGTCTTAAACCTGCCGCCAAAAACAAAAGCGATTCGCGGAATTCGTCAATAGGGGTAAAAATATTAATGTTTTACTATCCCTTTTGTTTCATCCACTGACATCCCCAATCTATCTCATAAAGCAAAATGTTTCTCGCTTACTATATTTTACCCCGTGTTTCCGTGTCAAAATTTTGCAAGCCATTGTTAACCTTTTTTTTATATAATAAATAACTGTCGTACAGAAAATTAATGGATAGCGTCATTGGCAGAACAGTTCATTAATATTCTGACTGAATGGTTTTCGATTGGTGATAAGATAAGTTTCTGCGATTTTTCGGGTGCGCGAGCATGAATTGGCTTGCATAGCTGCGTAAGACCCAAAATGGCGGACGATTATACCTAGTCTTTGTAGAGCCCTAGTGTTGAGCTGCACTGCCCCGCGCTTCTCTGTCCTGCATCTCAGTGTGCGTCTGGCCTAAAAGTGGTTTATTGACATGTTTCACTAAGAAATTTATTTGGGCATTGTATACATAGAACGAAACGAAATGTGCAATAGTGATAAATGTAGATATTTGAGAGGCCAATAACTTCAGATTTTCTCTTGTTGTTCATTGGCAGCTAACTTTAAAATAGTTTGATCCATTTTATGTGTTCCGTGTAATATTTTCATTTCTAGAAGATTAACTTATTTAATTGTTATGAAGTTAAGGAATTTTGTTTAAAATAAATCGAAACCAAAAACTTTCTGTTTTGTCGTATCTATACTACTTGAAATTCCGTATCAAAAAATAATTTTCTTGTTTCTGGGAATTTGCTTTATTTATATTTGTTTTGCGCTCCCATACCATTACATAAGAGATGAAACATAAAAAATATATAGTTGTATAAATTTTCAGGGGTTTAGGGTTTAAGCCGCGTCTGATGTTTTCTGACTTGCAACGTTTCGGCAGTGTTGCAGTTGCCATCTTCAGGCTAACTGTAGACCAACGGATGAGCGCAGGATATGTGGATCCTTTTATTCATTGGTGTCTGGGTGGCCTTTTCCTGGTTTTCTGGGCTGGTCGGCCAATCACAGGCTTGCTTGCTCCTGATTGGCTGGAGGGTTTAGCCAATGCTGGCAAACTTCTGTGTGGCTGCTTTCTGGTAGGCTGGGTTTTTGGCCAATCATGTTATTGCTCACTCCTGGATGGCTGAGAAGGTTGACGAATCCTGGCGAGTCTGTCGTATTTTCCCTCCATTTGCTAAATTTTGAGTCTTCTACACAGTGATGTGCCCGTGTTTTGCTAAAGCAGTAGCCATCTTCCCTGTTCATAATGTAAAGGTGTTTAATTATCTTCTCTGCCTGTTCTCAAGCGGAAATTGCGAATATTGGCTATTGTGGAGTACCTGTCGAACTCTAGCTGTATTTGTTTTTCATGGAGTGTTCGGCTATTGCGGTTTGCTGGTTTTCGTATTTGTAAGAGGGGCCGTGGTGGTCGAGGGGTCAGACCTCTTGCCTGCCACCAAGGCGATCCAGGCTCGATTCCCGCCCGTTTCCCCTGCCACTTCATTCCGGTGCCGCACCATACTCACCTAATGTCACCTCTCACCAGCACTGAAGACATCGATGTTACGTGCTGACCGAAATATCTGTCACTGACTCTCACTCGTATTTGTAGGTTCTGATGTATTATTTTTTTCTAGTGGTTATTTTTATGCCTGTCTGTCCTATGTACACCTTTCCACAAGAGCATGTTCTTCGGAAGGTTCTTTGTCTTTGGCCGAACGTAAATACCCTCGATCTTTTTGGTAGGTTTCGAGATGGTGTATTATATGCCAGGCATTCGGTCATGCCTTTTAAATAAGGCAGGACTGCTGTGTTGTTAAGATGTTCATTTTCTGTTATTTTGGGTTGCCTTCCGATGCTATGCTGAATTTAAAGTCGCATGTAGAGATCCTGCCAGACGATTTTATTGGTCTGCAATTTTTCTCGGGGATCTCCCATTCCTCCTTCCCCGTCCTATATTCCTGCACTTCGTTGTACTCGCGTCGTGTAAACCTTCGTGAATGCTTAAAACCTTAAGGCCCATGCTGTACCCTGGCCAAAATCGCTTTATTACCTATGGTTTAACAACGTTATTCCCGATTATATAGAAGGGTCACTGAATATTGGCATTGAACCATTCATCTCCCAAGTACTCTCCTTGTGTAGAGTTGCGTGTAATAGTCTTGATCATGGAACATTAGAGTACGTTTCACTGTTGAAGGTTGAACAACATGTAATTAAACTAATCAATTTAATATTTACTACCAGAGTTGGGACAGACAAGACCGTGTCCAGCACTGCGCAGATTAGCTACAGGTCTGTCCCACCCTCTGTGCAAGGCCAGTTTGCTCAGCCATGCATCACCGCCTCCGAGATCGACCTCTACTCCTGGACGTTTACGACCGCCCCACATGTCGCCCATAATCACCCTTACATCTCGTCCCCCCACACTCTCTCACCCTCCTGTCGCCGAATTGCCCCTTAATGGCACGGTCATTCGGGGTCTCTTCCATTACTCCACAGCCACATTTTCATGGCCGACTTTCTCTGCGCGCAGAGCCTTCCCGCACGACCACCTCGGCTTGCGTGTACCTCGTTCCTGCTGCTTTACTGGGCACTTTCCCCGCCATTTATCTACAACATCTTAACACTTTAATCGAATTTTTAATGCCATTCGCAACGCCTTACATTTTAATTCCTTTTTTAAGCTTTTTTTTCCACAACTGTGTTATAGCTACACACCAGTACATGTGTAACTAATTACAGGAAATGTAGCCATTCAACATACACACTGTTTTGTGTTGATTTTTGGTCAAATATTTATTTCATTCGTATTTATGCGGAAAAAATCTCTTGTTCCACATAAACAAATATTTGTGTCTTAAAAACACTTTTAATTGATTTCCGTGAAAATCTCTAGTTTATGAGCATGTTTTGTGAACATTTAAATGTTACGAAGTTTTTTTTTTATCCTTTCCTTCACTTATGTAGTGCACTACCTTGGCTATGCGTTAAAATGTATTAAACTTTATGACAGTGGACAGTGGTGACGGTATAAACATATATAGTAACTAACTGTGTTTCCTATGGATAAAAAGATAAATTTAACAAAGTTTCACGAAACCACAAATAATTATTTATTGCAATAGGCAAATTATATATAATATAATGTTTAAACGCCTTCCACCGCGTAGATACACCAAAAAAATTATTTAAATGCACAGCAAGCTAAAAAAAATTAATTGGATAACTCCTAAAGAAAATTATTTTAAAAATGTGTACTAATTGGGCTATATTCAAGTAGAAGCAGATTACTGTAATCAGCAGACATTTGTGCAATTTAGTTCCTTGGAGCTTTCAAGACTGTATACCGATCCACAGCACTGTGATAACCACCAATAAAATAAGAGGTCAGCGGCATGTGAGTGTACTTGAAAACATCTGATAGGCCTACTAGGTCATACAAGGCTTTATCGTCTTTCTTTTAAATTCTTTTATTTCTTATCAGTTTGTGTTCCACTGTTGATAAGTTAAAAAGAACCTCATGTATGGTATACACTTACCTTTCACTACTAATAATAACTACTAAGAAAATATAACCATATAGCAGAACCGATTAAACGAATTTATAGCAATTTGTTTGCTGAAATAATATTGATCTTTATTAATTAATGGTTATATTTGCTGCTTATAGAGTAGATAACTACGTCCCTTACGATACAATTTTGGTATTTTTATTCACGAAAAAAAGAAGAAAAAATAAACAACATAATTACTGTATCTATTGAAAAATATCTCACACAACGGGAAACTATACCGGATAAATAGACACCTACCTGACAATATGGAAGGAACTCATTTGCGTCAGTGTGTACTGAGCACGGTCGTAGAAGTACAGGTCTGGACACTCGCCTATCTATCAATGTATTTTGCTTGACCCCCTTGTTGTTGGGCTGTAGATCGTCAAGTTACGTAGAATATTGTACTTTTTGGCGCTGTAATCCTGGCGGCCGGACTCAAACTCCGCCCACTTTTTTCCATTGTTTACATTATAAAGTAAATAAAGATTGCTGGAGCCATGATTTAAAATTGTGAGCGAAGGCAGTATTACATAAATTGATTAAAAAAATACGTTTTGATAAATTGTTTATCTTAGTGGGAGAGAAGTGGGCGGAGTTTGGACCCGACCGCCCGGATTAGAGCGCCAAAAATGTATAGCATTATCGTTAACATTGTGAACTGCAGCCTAGCAACAAAGGGGTCAAGTTTCCAGGCGACTGTCCAGACCTGTTCTTCTGCGACCGTGGTACTGAGATAAAATTTGTTGTATACTTTAATATTTAGGCCTACTCTTCGTTTAAGTTATTCTTTTTCATATGCTTACTCTTTACAATAGTGTTTGACCTTTTCGATTTAAATTTAGGCAGTATTGTTATGCTACTGGTGTTTAGATGCAACACATATTTTAAGTTTTAAGACTTTTATGTTTTTAGGTTTATTCCCTAATAGTAACTTTTAAACCCGAAACACTAGTAATTAGGATTTTTAAAAATTTCACGCAAAATTACATAACAAGAGTTTATGGGTTTGTAGACATACGCCGTAGATTGGCAACAAAATTTTACGTTAAAAGTCGATATAAAGAAGTCTTTAGGACACACGTAGATTTCCCCCATTTTAGCACTCGCTCCGATATTACCTTGCTCGGTGCAAAAAAAGTGCGTAAAAGATATTTCTCCGAGAATCCCTACTTTATACCTACAAGTCAAACATAAGCTAAATATAACTAATTGAAGAATGCGCCGGAATAACGCTGTATGACACATATTTTCCGCGGTTGCCTTTTCCATGGAATATCGCTGTATGAACACTCCGCGTCTAGTTATGCACGTAGTTCCTCAGAATACCAACACAAAGCACCACTACATAGTTACAACTCCTGCAGTTGAAGGTGGTTTCGAGTGAACAACGCTGTATTGCACAAGCATGGCGGCGTGATGCTAATGAATCAGGTACATTACTAAAAACCATACACAAAGGAAGAAATAGGAAGATAATTGTTTTGAAATTGTAGGATGTCAAGCTGAAGACGTTACGTGATGCGGGAAAAAGCTCGAGGAAAGGCAAATTAGTGGCAGAGAAAAGCCCCCCAACCCAGTTCAGTAGAATAATGCTGTATGTTACATCACTTTGTCACATATTTCCATCTGCTTCATGTAGTATGTACAATCCTATGATTTACCTTTTGCAGACTGCCTAATGACCGCGAAATATGTATACTATTTGTATGATATGTGAATAAATTGTAAGTTATTAAGTGCTGCAAAGTATAAGGTATTAAAGTTGTGGAATATGTGTTATGATTTACCTTACAGAAACGGGTCTGCGAATAAAATAATTGCATGTAACCTGGTTGCAGTCATCTAGACTTGGATCAGAAGGTGAAATTATACGAACGTATTCTTCATTTGTCATATTATGAATAATCTTCATTTCTGGTGAACTGCATTCAGGTGAAAGAGCCTCAAAGATGCACAAAGGGGAAATACGGATGCCACGTCTTACGCCAACACACTACAACAGTATTAAAACATTCCATATTTCACCAAATTCTAAATGAGACCGGACTTATGGGAAATCCTGTATACAAGAGGTTTACGTTCACCAACTTTAACTTTCGTTTATTCTTGTTAAAATATGTTTCAATATTTGACTGGAATTTAACCACATGAAAGAGACAAACTATGACACTAACGCGATTTGCTGGTTTTTATCATAGCGATGGCCATATTGTCACTGAGATAACGAGAAAGCGCTTGCACAAAGGACGTCAGAAGCCTGCCGGGCATCACTGTGATGGGTATATGCTCCTGCTCTCATTCAGCTATTGCGTAACACATGCAACCGTAAACAGATTGGTTCCATTTATTATAGGTAACCATTCTTTTTTATAAATATGGTATCATTACTAACACAGAAGTTATTTTGGAAGAAAAAATGTCAATTAGATCCTCCTTATCAGCTGTCACTTCCAAAACAATATATACCTTCACTCTGTTTTTAATCTTATCCTCTCATAAAAATATTATACTGTTTTCAAATAAAGTTATAGTCTGTATATTTTGGATACATTTTTTCTGTGACGATTTTGACCAACTGGTATTTCTGTTGCACTTTCCGCACACAACTGTTTTATATAATTGAGCCTGTAGGCATAATGCTAAGTATAAAGTATAAAGAGTAAAACGGAACTACTGCAATATGAATACTTCTTTGCTTCTAATGAACAGTTAAGTCGATTTAATAAGGGCGAATTCTTATTTATTAGCACCAATAATTTACTCATTTATTATGTTATAAGTAAATAGAAATGATAAAATACAAACTAGGAAATAAAATTGTAAATACAATAACAAGTTATTTCAACCAAACATTGTGAATTACTACCTGATATTTTAAGATTTATGCTTGTAGGTGTAACTTATTCAGGTAAAACTAAAATTCATATAAATAATTTTTATACAATCCAGGATGATTGAATTTCGGCATTCTTTATACGTATTTTGAAAGTTAAAATTAACAATATGTATTTCTTGAAATGGTGGATGTAGAGGAAATAGCGAAAGTTAACGAACCAATAGCATGTTGTTCTCTTAACATGAAATAGTTCATGTAGATGGTTGATTTAAGAACTATGTTGATTTTAATGATGTCGAACTAGATAACCATGACATGATAAGGCATTAATTTACATGTGGCAAATTATTATTTTATTTAGCACAAACATATAGCAAATTACCTAAACATTTAATTTTAGATCATGCTAATTTTCTTTGCATTTTGAATCAAGATGAAAGAAGTCCTAAATACATTTATATCAATTACGTTGGTGATGATATGACTATCGTTAAATTCAGAGAAACATGTTCGAAATGTTGGAATTAGAGTTTTGGGTTTATTACAATAGGCATGACACGTAAGTTGAATAAAGTAGACGTCCGTCTTAAAAGTAAAAGATAAAAAAAAACATTTTTTGAACTTAAAATTGTTATATGTTTAATAAAATGAAAACTATGAGTGTGTATTCCATTACCGATTTAATCTTTATAAGTATACCTTCAGCTACATAAATTTTTTCAGGAATAAAAAAATGTTTTATCATCTGAAACTTTATAAAATATCTTAAACTATTTTTTTAAATGTTATATTGATTAAATGCACTGCTGTAATAATTGTCATGCAATTTGATAATTTAGATCTGGTTTACTATCATCACAGTTGCCGTTCCATTTCAACAAAATCACGCAAAATACCTGACGACAATTTTTATTAGACAAGTTTTATCAGACTCTGTTCACATCTAGTACTAATTAAAGTAACGTGAATTTTAAGTTGTATTCTATTTAGTTATATACTATTCATAATTTCTTAGGTGTTAGTAAATTAATACATAACTACTTTTCATTCATCCACGCCAAGAACTTCGTGACTGATACACCGAAAATGTAATATTTTTACGCTTTTTTATCCTATTTGGATTGAATTTGTCTTTATTACTGTATGTCCATTACGCGTGAAGTTAGCATTTCTATAAAAACTAATTATACTTTGGAGGTGGTGGGAGGCGAAACGAGGTACAGCAAAGACCCAAAAATTTTTATGGTTTTCTGGTAACTTATTGTTTCAAATTATGGATTTCTTATGTGTGTACATCTTGAGTTACGTGCATTCTATGCAATAAGAGGCATTGTTATTCTTTCGTAGGATCGACTTCTTCAAAAAAAAAAAGACATTATATTTCACAAAACCTGACAAAAGAAAATTCTAGGTGTTAAGAAGTTGGCTGCTCATATTATTCAGCCAAGAGCGATTTCTTAACACGTTTAATATTTCAATACTTTAAGCATTTATTACAAACAGGTAAATTAACTTCACTCTGTTTCCAATTTTTTTTTTGTAAAATGCAACTTTTAAACCTTATTTTCAAGTGTTCGTAACTCTTAAAGGCCATTTTAGGTGTTAACTATTCCACACATTTTCTGCTTTGTTTTTCATAAGAAATTACCTACCGAAGTGTCAAAAACTTACTTAAACTCATTCTTATTGTGCGTATACCGTATGTATGTGTATGTATATATATATAAAATATGCATTGATATGTATGTATATATACATAATATGCATGTATATGTATATATACATACATATCTATGCATATTATGTATATATATGTGTGTGTGTGAGTTTTCTTGTGAGAGTGACATTCGTGCGTTGTGGGTGATATTGAAACCCTGTTAAGCTAGTATTTTACTTAATTAAATGTATATAATTAACCAATGTTATGAAATATGGTGGAAAAAAAATTTGCAATGATATTGCCTAATGTATAAAAATATTAGTAATTTAAAATATAAAATAAATGAATAAATGCTTAGTAAAATGCAAGCAAATAAGTACATTGCCACTAAATACTCATTATTAAATTAATTTTATGCCTACATCAACTTTTTTTTCATGCAGTAGCCGTTACAGTTTACCCGTTTTTCCTTCCGAGGAAGGTAAAATGTCAAGATGCAACTGCAATGCAGTCTAACCCTTAGGGGTAAGCCGAGGCTTCTGACGTCAAGCTGGTGGCCAGAGGTGGGGGAATGCACAGGCCGTCGACTTTAATTCAGCTGCGCGGCCAGCATCTTACAAGCCAGTGTGTCTCCAAGGCACATTGCAGCGAGCTGTGGAGGACTGTAATCCACAAAGTACGACCACTGCATCAAGTTTTTAAGGCAACATTGTGGAGTATCTCCTGCGACTTTCTTGCGTCAGCAGGTAATTTATTTGAAATCGTTAGTTCAGAAACGCGCAGAGAAGATATCTCCATCGTGAATAGAATACAATTAAGAAGCAACCAAATGTTTCGAATTGTCAGTTTCAAAAATAAAAAAAAAAGTTCTTCCACTCAAAAAAAAATTACAAATTAATAGAAACCTTTAATTTACAGTTACGTAGAAGAAATAAATTAATAAAGCATTAGTTGCAAATTATTACTTTATATTTAAGAAAAACCGTTGGCAAAGAATTATTTATCTTAGTACCTGCTGTAGAGTTATGTTAGTTGACACATGTTACCTACGTTTTTTCTGTTGTCACAACATCAAAAATAGCATTACAATGGACAGGGGCGGCGGAAGTAGTTCGTCATTAGGGGTCAGCGCACGTATTTTTTAGCTTTACAAATTCGTTTCGTGTGTGTATTTAGTTAACATTTACGTATATGCGGTCAGATGTACTCGTAAATATGTGGTGATAAGATAAACAGTCAGTATTTCTCCTTAATTATTCTGTGCATATGCAATAGGCCCTTCTATAACTTAAGCCTTACATTAAAAAAAATAATATTAGGGTGTGATGTGACCTCTTTGACCCACTGATTCCGCCACCCATGTCGCAAGATGAACTTCTGCGTGAAAATTACTAAACGGCTTAGTATTTCTTCTAAATCTCTGCAACTCCGAGAAGCACTCTATTTAATTTCTCATGTTAAAATAGCCTGGATTGATCGTATTGTGACCTATTATATAATGAAACTTAGCTTCGGCGCCAAATGAAAGAACTAGCCAGACAAAGACAACATCCTGCAGCTCTTTCTTAAATCATATTTACCGAGAAGACACTAAATATTCACAAGAATTGCATATACAATATCACGCAGCCTAAACTAAACATGTTTCAAGAGGTAGCACTAGAATAGCATACATATTGAACTAAAAATAAGAGCTAAAGTCTCCAGTAGAAATTTTAAAAGTTCAGTAGAGCCCCTATGTTACATTTTTAAGTATAATAAAAACATAATAAGTACAAAACAACTTTTGGTTAGAGTCAATATATTAGTGGGTACTGATTGAGGAAAGGCTTGATACATACTACTTACATTTATTTAATTTCTTTTGTGTACTTAAAACTCTTGTACACATGCATATGTCTATAGTTTTCTCTTTACAGTAATTTATCCATTTTTCCGCAGTAGCAACCAACAGTGCTCTTAATTTGAAAATATTGTGTAGTATATTATCAGCTTCATAAATAATAAGTATACAACAGGGAATATCACCTGCAGTGTAAATAGCAAGGATGTGGTGCATTGTGAACACAAATATAATATTGGGAACTAGAAATCATGTGTACTTTACCGGAAAAAGTAATTCAGTGGAATGTACAATCAAAGTTCGACTGTACTTTTGCTAGGATTAAAACTACCCACAAGTTTACAAACATGTTTATGTGTTATACTCCATAGGCCTAAGTGAAGACAGTATCTGCAGTATTGCATTAAGTTAAAACTGTGACTAAAATTAATATTAGAGCTGAACACGATTAGTTCAGCCAGTTATTTCCGACATTGTTTAGGCCAATTTTGCTTTCTGAACACAACGTGCGTTTATAAGAATCTTATAACTCTTAAAAACTACTTCTTCAATCTGTTTTCATTTATAAATCTACTACATATGTACATTGACACAAAAGTATTCAAGTGTCAAACATGTAAATATTGATACAGAATTTCCAACAATAAAATTACTGAGTCGCTACTGAAAATACCATTGTTCCAGCAAGACGGTTGCAAATACTGTGTGTCATTACATCACCTTGCTAATAAGAATATAGTGCCGCTAGGTGTACATGGCAATGTCAATATTACTGATATTGTCTTTCGGAGCCTGTAACATACTTGATTGGAAAATTGCTGCAAAAATTTTAAATAAACGAAAAATAAAAGCTTGGGAATCAAAATGTATACAAGTGTTTTACAGAGTTTTACAGTGTTCTATTCCCACTGCCTCGTATTATATAATTACTTCATAAAAAATACTACCACTTGCAAGTTTAAGGAATTAAGTGGGCGAAAATTCATAGAAACAGATCTAGGTCCATGTTCTAGTAAAGGTCGCCAATTTTGCATCGCCAGTAAGTGAAATTTTATATATTACAAACAGTTGCCTGTTTCCGTTAGAAACTACACACGTTTGGCACTGTAAACAGTCAGAGGTTGACATCACATTTCGAATACACGATGGGGTTAGATTAATTGTACCATTAATGACACTACTGAAACTAAATATAATTTCTTACTTCAGGCGAGGCACATAGAAAACTAAATTGATTTTAAATGGGTAGATATATATGATATATACATTGTGACGTCCTCTTATCAAATAACTTGTTATTTTAACTGCAGGTTGTTCTAACAGGGCTTTATGTGCCGTGCATTTCATATGTTTAGAACTAATGACTTAAAATAATTGTTGAAATGATTATATGTAAAAGTTTCTGATATTTATCGTCAAGCAGTCAACAATGCAACAAAAAGTTATTTTTCAACGATTCTTGCAATGAAAGGAAGTTACAAACCAAATAAATATTTTGAACATACGTCATTCCAACAAATGGTGTGTCACAGAAAACCAGAGAATTGTAAGAGGGGGTACAAAGTATATAAACCCCATGATTTCCAGTGTCCATGCTCAGTGTGCAGGTGCTCCTTGGACTGTACGTGTGCCTGAAGACGGAGACAGATTGCAGTCTCCGAAACGTCGCAATTTTGTTTCGTCGCAAAGAGACAATTGAGTTCGTCTGTGTTTTAATTGTCTTACTGTCCATAGTTACTATGTTATTTGTATTCGTTCGGTTACCTCAAGGTGTCTGTTTCTGCCGTGTCATCTACATCCAGTTTTTTTCGTTCGTTTTGTTTTGTCTGTTTGTTGTGATAATTTTTGGTCTGTTGTTTTGTACTTACTGACGGAATTCCTGTTGTTAAAAAATTTAAGTTATTTACTACATTTTTTCCTTGGTTGGTTTTTTGGGGCTTAGATGCTCGTTTGTGTTGTTTTACAGTAAATTACTGACAGATTCCTTGTGGAATTGTATATGTTTATCTCCGTTTGCCATTTGCAAACAGTCCTTTTGTTTGTTTACTCATATGTTTTCTTATGTGTATTCGCTGATTTTCTGTGACACACCATTTGATGCAATGGTGTATGCCCAAAATACTTCCTTAGCTTGTAATGTAAAGAAGTATTAACGGGTGATTCTTTTACCCTTCATATAACATTTAAGTTTTATCCTCTTCCTTAAACACTTTCCAAGCCTCTCCTATTCTTACATTCCAACCTACTTCGCCTTCAATTCCTCCTAAAGTAAATTCCAAACTCTCACCGACCTTCTAGGCATATACCGCCTACCCTGTTCTGTTCTGAACCTTACCCTATGTATCTTCTCACAGTAGTTCCTTGTCCTCTATACTCTGTCTTAGTTAATAAGGAGCCTGACTTTCTTGATAACAACTCTCCATTCACTACCTTGTATATCCTGGCTAGCATTTCTAATCTTATTTCCTTTAACCAGTTTCACCCCAGTTACTTTAAACATCACTGATGTGCTCCCCAGCCTGTCCTTGCCTTCTCCATTATCCTTCACCCACTTTGATGCCAATGTTTATACCATCTCCTGCTTCCACACCATCAATTCCATTTACGGCTCCCACTCATCTGCTGCCTATTCTGTACATGACTATACCATCGATTTATTTTTTCCTTCTCTCCACATTGTAGGGTTCTTTTTTAAAATAAGTACTAACACCTAACTTTCTTTGATGTCAGTTTGGACACTACCGTATTTATTCAACAATTTTAGTTACTTTATAAGAAACTTTTTTAGGAATCCAGATTTTTATTAAGTAACGGTTAAACTCGTTGATCTCAAGTTTTCTGTAGCGAAATTGTTTATCTAAAACTATTCCTTTTTGTCTAGGTATAATGTCCAAAAATATTCTTCGTTTCCAAGTATTCCGTTGAATAATTGTAAATCGTACACAAACATAATTGTATTTAATATTTGCGTTGGTAGATATATTTATATATGTTACTATGTTTTGTATTTCCGGAAAAAGAAATTCAATTGTTTTACTACAGGACATACCACTGAATTAATGTGTTACGGGTCATTTGATTTCGCAACACTAATATTTCATTTTGACAGAGAGTTATCGTACTACTATCACATTCCATACATACATTGACATGCTTTGTGTAGTCTACAATACTTTTTCATGGTTTGTTATGTAGTCACAATCTCTTCTTAAAGATTCTGTACGGTTAGAACTATACTACTTAAATTTTGTAATGTTTCATGACACTTCACTGGGTCGACCCAAGATGTCAGCAGAAGCTCTAATATGAAATAAGCACAAACTGATTTGCTTTTTGTAAACCTTTACTTCAGTCAAACAGGTATACTTATGATAAAGTAAAGGGACTGTACACTACATTGTACGAGTATAGGTTTTCACATTTGGCATCCATACTACCAATAAAGATATTTTATATATTTTACAATACGAAAAAACAATTAGAATAACATTGGAATTTCTTAATTCAAGTCTGTAATATATCCAATAAACTACTCTTTCTAATTGTGCAGCAGGAAATGTTCTGTACATTTATTCCAGTTGAATATATCTTCTCTTGTTTATTTCGTGTTTTACTAACAAATTTACCTTGGGCAGCAATGCCAACCAAGTAAAGTTAATTACTTTGCATGCGCCTGATATTTTACTTTTTTTTGCACAGTTATTCTTCTATTAGGTAATGGAATACTTATAAAATAGAATAGGTACTACAAAAACCAAACAACGACCAATATCTGCCCTTTTATTTACTTATTTTAATATACTTCTTATATCATGTGCTGCCAAGGCAAATAGTGTTGAGCGTTTCAAGTACTACACAATAAGAATAATCGTAATTATACATTTAGACATTAAATATATAAATTTACACTACCCATTTCTAAAAATAATACTGACGTAATAAGCCTGCCTATTATGTTTACATTTTGGGACCTATAAGTTGTAAGTGTTGAAGACTTCCTCAGCCTACCATCTTGTTGAAGAAATGTTTGCCTATCTGGACACAATAATTATTACATACCTGGCAAATCCCAACTTTGCTCAGAATAAAGTCTGAGCGATTTTGCAGCAGAACTAAAATAATCTGTAGTAAAAATTTAACCGATTTCCTCAATAACGTAGATTTTTATTTCGTACATCCACAAAACTGAAAAATTGATGTCCTCTTTAAACTTCAAAATATTGAATACCCCAGCGAACATGTGTATTGTCATCTTTAGTATTAATAACTTGACTCAAAATACTAATCAGCCTTAACAACGGGAAAAAATCGGAACCAAACATTAAAATGCTCCTAATATCTGACGCCACGTAACTGCATGTTAAATGGCGGACACTCATGAAAAAAAAAACGCATATTAAACGTCATCTATTAGAAATATCGCTAACATAATCCAGGTATTGTTTTATACGATTCTTGAAATGTGGGAACGTTAGTAATCAAAGAAACGTTTTGAATATTAGGAATATTAGGAAATTGTGTATCAGAGAAAAACTGAACTTACACACAGGCAAACCGTTAAATAAATATCCAAAGGATAATTTTTCAATTGGTAAACAAGGTAAAACACACGCAATTCCACAAAGATTAGTTCAGGTATCAACAAAAACAAGAAAAAAATCAACACAAACGAAAACACGAGCACAGAAAACCAACGAAGAGAGGTTGTAGTCAGTTTAAAAAACAAATGTCTAACAAAATTCCGCAGAAGAAATTCCGTCCGTAAGTGGCGAAATAACAAGGCAAACAGGCAAATACGACTACAATGAAAACAGAAAAAAAGTCCCTTCGTTGACGTAGTCACATTTGTATGACTCGTTATTTCGCCACTTGTATAACAATATTATTACCAGATGATGAATAATATACATAAAGGATGCTCGGAAACAAAGTAACTTTGAATAAAAAATTAATCAAATTTTCTAGTTAACACACAAAAAATACACGAACTAGACAAGCTATAAACAAACAAAAAAATTACATGTGTAAAATATAAACGCCCACACTAACTGCGTAAAATATTATTGTACGACATTAGCCTACTTACATTTTACGTCTCAAATTTAGTCAAGTATTCTCGCTGTGTGCTGATTATACGTCCGGTTTTCAACACATACACACACAAACACAGACACACACACACCTATGTTTTTGTATTTATGTGAGTTTTCTGTTTTTTAGCAATCTAGGACATGGGAGAATGAGGAGTATTTCATGCTTCAGTTTCTTCTCCAGATGATTATGGCAACTTCCTGCACGATCACAGAATTACAAAATACCTTTACAAGATATTGTAAAATTAAGACCTTCATTCGCCCTGTCAAATAATCAAACTGTGAACTTTCGCCGCTTTAACTATTACCGAAGAAGAGAAATTTGCAATTCATTACTTAACTTTGCGTTTTCTTTCGTAGCCACTCATCGCAGACAAAGTATAAAAATGTAAATTAAAGTTTTGTTTAAATAAAGGCATCATAAAGATGTTAATTAAAAAGCACAGACGAATTATAATGTGTTTTCTTCATGGGGTTAAAAAAGAATATTGGAGAAAAACTTTTAATGATATTTTTAATTACATGATTTAAGCACCAGGATTAACAAACAGAAAGAGAAAGTAAAATTTTCTGATAAGAGCGGACCAAAAATAGGAAGCAGCTTCAATAAATTAATAAATTAGTAAACGTATTTAAATTGTCAAACGTACAACTAATATTACAACATTTGTCTTAAGGTTGTTCCAGTGGGGAAAAAACATAATTTTATATTTGTATGAAATAGTGTTAGTTTTGTACACATTACTTGAGAGTACATATACCTCTAACGGAAAAAGAATTAGCTCATCTAGTTTTCCCGTAATGGCACTTCAAAGTCAAAATTTGCGTATTTTTACTTCATACAAAACTTGGAAACCAGTTAACATACAGAAATGAAAAAAATCATATCAAAACTACGCGTTACTGTCTATGGCCTGTAGCATTTAAAACCCGTTACAAAAAAATGTTTATGTTAAATAAAAAATTTGAAAATTTAAATTTTTTTTGGTACTTTTAGAAATTTATTTTAAACACAGAAATATTTTATAATGTGTTTGTATATGCTTCAAGCCGTAGACGGTGACGTGTAGTTTTGATGAGATTTTTTCCATTTCATTATATTTACTGGTTTTCAAGTTTTGTATGAAGTAAAAATAT
>PNEQ01129477.1:0-39482 GCA_003012365.1 Medauroidea extradentata
TTCCTAGAGGCCGGAAAATTTCGCTGATTCAAAGAGCTGCATGCTAGAATCCGTTGTTCTATACACACTCAAGCCACGTCTATTCGTTCATTGTCTATCTGTTCCACTGAGTAGCAGCTAGTGTACAAATGGTCGAGGCTTGAGTATGCATAGGACAGTGCATTCTAACATGGAGGTCATTGAATCCACGAAATTTTCCGTCCCCTACCAATTCCTTTCCCAGTTTCTATAATGTCAAGTTTGTCATCACCATCTGTAATGACCTTCTTGTCCAATCTAAAGCCATTTATTATACCTTACCATACAGATTGGTTGTCAACACTGTTAAAAATGCATTAATTTTTTTATTTGGTTATATTATTGAGGTTTTTTTCAGCATAGATACATACATAAAACATAACACATTAATAAACTGCATGATCAGCAACCCACTTCATTAAAAAACAGCAATCTTAGACAATAAGTTTTATCGACTTTTGGAACGAAAATTCTCTAGTTACATATTTCCGAAGAATAATCTCAAATGCTGAAATCTTCTACATTTAATTGCAGTGCAACACATCATGCTTAATAAGCGCAAAATTGTGGGTAAATGCTTCCTCATAAAGTTAGCTAATATCATTATCAAGGGTTGTTGTTTTGTACTTTTTCCATATTAACTTTCAAAACTGTGTAGATTTAAAAAGGTGTTTTTAGCATTTATCCACCACACTCTCTTAAATGACACTGTGATGAAGTTAATTTAGATGTGGTGCAGTACACCTGATACAATGAAAAGGCAGACTTCTCGTTCACATGTAATCCTGACAGACATTTGCATGGTTCCAGGCAGTGTTGGAATAGCTCTCAGCTGCTCTTGGGCAGAGCCATTGTCAGACACTGACGAGGACCGCGCTGCAGCGGAACGAGATATACAGTTCACGGTAATACCTTCGCTAATGTACCTGTGTGATATACCTAGCTTTATAGTTGTAATGATTCAACAACTGATCATTTCAAATATACACTCTGCCGACTGCTTGAAAAGTAAATTTCTATTTTCAGTAAAGTTTTGAGTTTAAACAGCATCCAAACTAAACACAGGAAAATTTTGTGAATTAAATGACCTACATACTAGACTTCACCACACTATACACTATCGAGTTGTTTTGAACATTGGCTGCTGCTACATTGAGCAGACCAGGTAGCATAGTACTTGGTCTTTGTGTTTGATAGGTTCAATACAATTCATACTCTTTGATTGTTGCTGAAGTAGATTTATTTTAAACAATAGCAGGAAGCTATAAATTATCTGAAAGAAAAAAGTAAATAGGGTATTAAAAGTGCTCACTTATCCTGAATCTCCTACAGTTTTCTTACTACAGCAGCAATAAATTTTTGAATTAAATTAAAAAATTCAGTTACATAGTGCTAATTTATGTATCTCCCTATTAGTTGGAATTGAAAAAAAAAAAAAAAAAAAACACTCCATTACCCACTGCGAACAAAACTGAGTCATGCCGAGGTCTGTGCAAAAATTATCATTTGGCTGGCATACTTGCCAAACGAGAGAAACATCTTAGCTGTATCCCACTTGGCTAGGTAGTGCAGTGGTAAAACATTCGGCTCAATTTCCTGAGGACCCACCCTGGTTAAACTCCCGGTGGCCATATTGGTTTCCGTTTTCCATGGTTTCCTAAGAGGGTGTGGTAGGTAAACAATAGCTGAATTCTTCAATTGAGATCCTCACTTTTTGAAAGTCACGATAGAAAAACTACAAAACAGCAATCCTTGATAATGATATTAAACAATTTTATGAATAAACATTTACCCAGAATGATGCATTTGTTAAGCGTGATCTCTTGCGCCGCAATTAAATGTACGAAATTTCAGCGTCAGAGATGGTTCTTCAGATATATGTGACTCGAGAAAAATGTTTGCTCAGAAAGTTGGCAAAATTTATTTTCTGGGATTGCTATATATATTTTATTTTATTTTTGCAAATTGGCTTTGAGAAACCTACAATTCTGAACTGATGCTTTTAGAGCTGAATTACGTACCATCCACTCTTAATGTAGGTTAAGCCCACTTACCTTAGCTCTGTTTCTCACAACCATTGGTTCCTTCATTTATAGCACTCCTGCTGTCGACAAGAAACGGAGTCATATCAACCTCCCCACCTCAGCATTATCCCAGCACCGTAACTTACAGAGCCAATATATTGTGGCGAAAATACTTTTTCCACCATTTGGTTTTAGTGCCTTATGTGCACATCTGCTTCATGATCAGTGATTGCTGGGGCCGCGGTGGCCGAGGGGTCAGACCATTCACCTCCCACCAAGACGATCCGGGTTCGATTCCCGGCGGGGTCGGTCCCCGGATTTTCGTATGTGGGAATCGTGCCGGACGATGCCGTTGGTCAGCGGGTTTCCTCGGGAATCTCCCGTTTCCCCCGCCCTTTCATCCCGGTGCAGCTCCATACTCACCTCATGTCATCCCTCATCACTCATCAGCGCTAAAGACCTCGATGTTGAGCGCTGACCAAAATCACTCGCTCAGTGATTGCTTTAACTCTCTCTGGTAAATCACAGACGTACGGTGTGACTTCTGATTGGTGCAGTCAAAAATAAACTTATGTTAAAAAAAAATGCTGACAGTAACCATGAAGCACAGCTATCAATGTGCATGTAAGGTATTAAACAAAATCTTACAGAAATCTTTTCAGGACAAACTCATGGCTCTACTATAACATTTTTTGGTTCGAAAATGCTATAATCATGAAGTTCTTTTATCTTTGCCAGGTCAACGTGTCACCACGTAACCTAAATACACTACTTTACTTCAATTTTGTATGAAGAATATTTGCTTTTCAAAAATATTTTCAGTGGTGGCATTACGAAGACGTGACACGTGTGGTTCATTGTGACAGTTGGGGTGGTTGGCCCACCCAATATTCAGCGAGGAAGGCGACTACCCCCAGGTCATGAAAGAGAGGGTTGGGCACAACAGCACAGCAGAGGGCTACAGCCGCTCCAGGCTGCCAATCTTCACGGATGACTGGAGAACTTGCCTACGAGGTACGAGGGGAGAAGTTCAAGCATGGTGTAATATTGTTACTGAAGTACATGATAGTTGGTGCATGTTTGAAAGCATGACTCCTTCTATGTCAGTGGAGATGAGTGGAGAGATTTTTTTCAAAACTTAGAGTATTGAGTACCCATTTTAACTTTCCGTGTTGGATGCATGGGAACGGTGGAGCGATAAGAGCCAGAGTACCATACTCAACAAGAAATTTATCGCTTTTATTCACAGCGTGTCAAACTGGCATGCAAGGTTTTCACAGAAGTATTTTTCCTATGGGACTTCAAGAGTTGAATGCAAAATTTAATTTTAGAATCCTATGAAGAAAGCCAATGCACACATTTAATATTGCATTTTACAAATTCACGCAGCATTTTCAGTGTCGTAGAAAAAAAAAAAAAATCAGCCAATTTGAGGGGCACCAAAATAATATTTCAAAACACCCTAACTTTTTTAAATGTAAGAAGTGTACTTTCAAGTGTGTTTTTTGTTAGTAGATATATGCAATAAGGAAAAAGTTAAGCAAAAAAAAAATTACGTGACACGCTACAACAGCTAACATGCGCCAGGTACTAACGACCTAAAGGTGATTTTATCCTGACAGAAGACGGAGTAAGGGGAAGATAAGAGCGACACTGGCACATGCGTAAAGTATTCTACGTCATTTTATTAGATGTGATAATGCAGAAAATTCCAATGTATGACTCTATTGTGACTTTGTCTATATACAGTTACTGTATTGTAAGACACAGCTGTCTGAGAAGGCTTTTTCTACAATGCTGAAGACCTTCAGAACCATATTCGTAGAATTGCGTGCTGTTTTGAAAGTATCCTTCCATCACCACATGAAACACATTTTCTTTTCTTAAGTAAGACATATTAGAGAAATATTTAACATTCTTGTCAAAACACGCTTCCTTAAAAAATGCAACACCGCTGTCAGGTATGTGATTGCCTTAATATGTGTAAATACGTACCTTATGTAAATTTCTAGATTTAAGGTGTGTAAACATGGAAGATGGAGAGAGGACATACTGTGTTTATTGTAAATTACTTCAGTGGGAGTATTTACTCATTTAGTTACACAAAAATTAATTACATTTTTAGGCATAGTTTATACGAAGAAATAATTAATACAATGTAGATTCACGTACTTTTGTTTATCCTTGTCTTGCAAAAATATTTGAGCGCACATCCCATCATAAAATGGGTTAAAGGATGTTAACCTTACAAATTTAAAGCTACCTGTAATTAATGTGTGTTCAAATAATAATGTATTGTTCCAGGCTCTGCAGACTTCTTCGCTTTCAATCACTACACCACGGAGCTGGCTACATCCAGCAATACGGGAAGCATACCATCCATGGACCACGATGCGGGTGTGGCCATAAGTATGGACCCTGCCTGGCCAGGGTCAGCATCCTCATGGTTGAAGGTCAGTGCCCCCAGTTGCATATTTAAAATATTTTTACTTGGAGTAAATCTTCAGATAAGCAGTCGTGTGTATTCTGTTATTTTTTTGACAATTATCAATGTACTTAAAATATAATTTTGTACACCATATACTTCCATGTTGATATATTTTAGGTTTTTCAGTTTGGTCAACAAAAGTTTAGTGTTTTGAGTCATAGCCAGATATGTTGGCTATAACTAATAATGATGAATCTAATTTTAAATTCTATGTAAACGGAACACGAGACTTTATCACCTCTAAGCACAGATGTTCAACTACAAAATGTGTCCCTGATTTTTTTTTTAACGAAGACAGAATCTGAATTTTAGATCTCTTGGTCAGGGCATTTAACCAGTCTGAGACATTGATAAAATAATTTCAAAGAGTATGACTATTGTATTGCAGGTGGTGCCTTGGGGCATGCGGAAGATTCTGAACTGGGTAGCAAGAGAGTACGGCAATCCTCGGGTGATAATCACGGAGAACGGTTTCTCCGACCATGGCACGCTGGACGACACAGACCGCATCAACTACCTCAGAGTATGGGGTTTGTTAGTTCATAAATACATATGGCAGGAAGATGTAGTTACTATTCAGGAAACGGAAGCATTTACCCTAAAAAAAAGAATGACTACGAGAGCCAGAAGTTGCATTAGTAGCCAGTAACTGACGACACCACTTCTGACCAAGGTTCATCTGTGGTAGCAATTTCTCAAGTGGGATTGTGCAAGTAAACACCTAATAAAAAATAGTAAAATAAATATGACAAGCGCTTCCAAGGCCACTGGGAGGCAGCAAACTCAATTTGTTCTCTATTACTCATGTCAACTTGTATTTTACTTGACATACATTTTTACATAACTGAATGTCCACCCCTTCTATCATAGCCATGGCACAACACACACTGCACATTTAACAACCTAACAGTAGTTATTTAACAATTTTATCTTGCATAGCTACCAATCTGAAAAAAAACACACAATTACACCATCCAACCTAATCGACACAATACTCTACAGCAGCCTCCAAACACAACACAGCTCTCACCTCACTCCAGTTAAGTCAGCTCCACTTGACACTTCCAAAATCAGTGTGTGGATAACACTTGCTTTTCGTTATACATACTGTTGTAAAAAGAATATGTTTTAGGTCATAATAAGAGCAGATCTCTATTGTTATTATTATCATTAAAATAATTATTATTTAGGAGAGTGGAGAACGGTTGATTTTATTTATTAGAGCAGATATCTATGTGACATTTTGATAGCATGGGAGGCACTTTCTTATAATTTTAGAAAACATAATTTAACTGACAAAACATTTTAATATTTCAAACAATTCTGTTGCAATTTTAATTCAGTTTTAATTGTTTTAAACCAACATAGGATGGCTTCACTTTAAAAAGTAAAATGAGTTACCGCCAAAACAGAATTTCTGCAAATTAAATTAATTTACTGTGCCGTAGTTTGATAAAGAATATGTTTTACAGCTCAAAATTCTGAAGTAATGCACCTCCCGAACTTTGTAACGTGGCTGCGATCTTGCAACAGCGCGCGCCATAAGCTCTGTACTTCAATCTAAGGTTGAGACGCTCTATAGATGTACACGAGGGGAAAGGGGGAAGGAGTCGACCAGGGCCTGTTTAAGGAACTATGCCAGCATTTGCCTGGAGTGATTTCAGAAATCCCTGAAAAACGGAAATCAGGATCGCCAGAGCTAGTGACTGAACCTAGATCCTCCCGAATGGGAGACGAGTGTTTTATCACTGCTCCACCTCGCTCAATTAGTAGTAGTGATATGATGGTTTCAACCAAATGTTCTCCAATTTGTTTTAATATTTGCAGAGTTACCTGAGTGAAATCCTCAAAGCCATTCACATCGACAACTGCAACGTCATAGGCTACACAGTCTGGAGTCTTATCGACAATTTTGAGTGGATGAGCGGCTACACGTGAGTATGCAGACAACTGTCTAGTAACATTACGGAACTATGAAAATAATTCTCGCTTGCACTGCTTACGTAATGTTACAGTTTTGAGACCATACACACACATATTCTTAGTTAACAGTTCAAACATGGACTTATTTAGTTACATACGCACTATGATTTTCTAGTGCATGGGTATCCAATAGGAAGCCAGAGAGATGTACTTTGTGTTGCCTATTTGTCAGTTAAACTGTTTTCCCTTAGCTTATGGTATAACTTATACTAACTACAATGCTCTGAACTGACCTTTGGTTTTCCAGGTACAAGGTTAAAGAGAGTGTTACGTATATTAACTGTTGATCTGAATCCACAAGTTTGTGAAAGTTGTTATAAAAACACTATAAAATGCTAAAAGATCATTGTTACAGATTTAGTCGACTTTATAAGCAAATATTTGGCCACGGCATAGTTCTTTATCAAAGTTTCTTCTGCCAGCATTAAAGATGGGGAGGGAGGGAAAGAAAGAAAGAAAAAAAAGGGGGGTTACATTTGACAAAGGATTCCCCAAAAACTGCATCACGCAGACAAAAGGTCTACTCAGGTAAGTAGTTGCTGAGAAGTATTTTTTGACTTGCCTAGTTTTTTCCCTCCCTTTAAATATTGACTTCCAAAAAACCAGCTGAGTTCGTATAATGTACTTAGACGCACAATTTACACACACATACGTATACACATCCCAATATAAACATGCAGTAATGTGCACTCACGCACACTAAAACATGCATGCACCAATGTCTGTATGCACACATGTGTACGTACCAATGTTGGCACACATATGACAATGTGTGCATGCCTTAATGCACATGCACCAACATACACATGCACATGTACCTACATGCGCATGCACACACACAGACGAAAAACTTGATACTGTGAGTTTGGTAGCATGTTTAGCACAGTGGCTCACCACTGGAAACACCCCAACTGCTCACAAATAATAGATAATACCCCATTTGGGCAGTTCTCCAGCTTTAATTTTTCAGTATATAACATATAGATAACATAATCAAAAAATATATATCAATCAATATGTGGAATGATAAATAAAACATTCCAAAACAAATGCTTTGTATGGAAGTCAGTCATGGATTCCTAAAAAAAAATAAGAAAAAAAAATTATAAAATTAAATACAATCAGCAGAATTGTGATTTTTTCAGAAAAGTTATGAGGTGATACAAGAGAGGACCACGTAAGAAATTAGGATATTAGGAATCAATTAATATTTACAATATTAATGAAAATATTGAAGGATCACCTACAAAGAATGAGCATAGAGAGAACCCCACATTAGGCCATGCTGTACCAGCCAAGAGGAAGAAGAAATGTGTGAAGATTTACAAGGTGGCAGTGCAAAGTGAAGGTGGAACAGGCACAAGTGCCGAAACCTTGTAGTACAGAAGAAGTAGTAATAGTTTATAATGGTCCAAAAAAATTTTGAGTTCTGCACAGTGGCACATCCAGCTCTGGATTGTAAGAAGGTTCCGCCTAAGTAGATATACCCACACATGAAGCAAAAAACGGGGTGTTCGGGGATCTTCCCCAGCTAAAGTTAGGGTTTTGAGGGCAAAATTGTTCTATTTCAGGGGATTCCTAACCAATTATTTGAATAAACCCCTTTAAGATAAAGAAATTATTATACAGTTCAGGGTAAATTATGCTTTAAAAGTGAAAAACCTTTGAGCTGACAAAAAAAAAGTTAGGGACAGTTTTAAGCTTCTTCTTTCACATATTCTTTATAATAGAGTTGGCTTTTGAAAGACATATGTACTTTTAATTTTATTGTATAACACACTACACTGCAAAACAAATTTTGACTAAAAAGTTATTATGTTATGAAACCAATTATTTTATAAATAACTATTCTTTAAATTGTTGCAACACAAAATAATTGTGTAACCATGATTGTGTTGTTAATGTTGTATAATTTTAAATATCCTAGCTTTAGGAAAAGTGTGAGGTATTTGGCATTTATTTGATTTAATATTTTTTGGAGCCATCTCAGAAGAGGCCATGGCTTTTATAGTGGAAACACTCTGGATCCACCCGAGGTATAAAATATTTATGCGTTTTTGTTCCTGCCATCTTAAACCCTTGATTAGCATTACAGGCCATCATCAAGATCCTGGCGATAAACAAATTTGGTTATGTGACTGAGATATCCTACCGTACTCCAGTACGTAAGCTTTTAAAAATGGCTTGAGAGGAGTTTTATGAATGTGTTAACTAATATTCACACTTTTCAAACATGCAGATTATGAAAGGTGCATAGGTAGGTAATGGAAAACTTCAGAATTTTAAGTTGTATTGTAATAAACAATGAAAAATATCTGGTTTTTAATATAAAAAAAACTGTAAACTTCTGTCACATTTATGTAACACGTTTTTGACAAATTTTATTCATAATACATATTTTTATGATTCCTAGGGGTGGGGCAGTGTGTTAGCCCCCAGCTCTCCACCCCTGTGAATCTGCACCTGGCCGTGCAGGACTTTTTTGCAGATGGTAATGCCTGGCAGCTTGGGAACTGGGAAAACCATGTGTGTCACAATCACTTGTCAACATATCTAGTAGCCCACTGAAATACCAAGAGTTCTACCTTCCATAACCAACTCGCAAACAGGAGTTCAAATTAGAAATCCATGTTAACAAATTACTTCTCAATAAATCAATTTTAAACAAAAACTTACAAGCAAAACGTTTTATACATCAATATTCAGAGAGAATATTGCTACACTAATTACTTTATTTTTTTTATTTGTAACATTTTATATCTGCCATGTAATTTCAAACTTTACATTTCACAAAAAATTTTGAAAAAATTTTTTTTTTCTGAAAATTTTTTTAAATCACAATATTTATTTGAGGCATTTTATTTATAATACTTTTTTGTTAAAGGAAATATCTTTTTAAAATTAATCTCTAAAGAGGAGTCTTTGCCGGTGTCAAAAATTTCCACCTTTGACGCGTGGGAACAGCGTAGCGATAAGAGCCAGTGTCCTACACTTGACAGAAGCATATCACGTCTATTCGCAGCACACCAAACTGATGTGCAAGGTTTTCCTTGTAGTATTTTTCCTAAGGCACTTTAAGAGGTAACCAAAACTTTATTTTAGAATAGTATGAAGTAAAGACCAACACATGTCTTTCGCTTTGAACTTTACAAATTCGGGTAGTATTTTCGTAGTTACAGCAGTCTAAAAATCCAGTTTTTAACCATTTTGAGAGGCTCGAAAATTATGTTTCTAACAAACGCGCCAAAATTGTTAAAACACAGAAGCACAGCTTCAAGTGTGTGTTCTTTTCGTAGATAAACACAATATGAATAAGTTAAGCGGTTCCGCGAAAAAAGAATATGTGTGACATGCTAAAAACCGTGCATGTGCCAGTCAAGGACTCCTGTTAAGAAGAAATTTATTTGAACATTTATTTCCCAAATAAACTTTGTGGCTGCAATCTCTGTAAGAATAGCCCTGGCCTATATTACTCAAGTCCCCGCAATAAGTGTACAAAAAAAAAAGTTAAATCATTAAGTGTTTACGGTGTCCTTATGTGGCCATATTGTGCACATTCTAGGCCTAGTATGTACACTAGTTCAAATCACTAGGGGCAACACAACATGCACACACGAGCACTTTGTCTGTAGGTATAGGCGGTTCGGGATAAAGTGAGCACTAAAAATAGCCCTGTAAAATCTCTATTTTCAGTCAATTTGTAGCTTTCTGCATGTAGCGGCTAACGACGGGAAATGTCTAACCTCTCTAGACACGTCACTTGAAGTTTGCGCGTGTAAGATAAATTGGACGGTGTTATGCATCAACCAGCTATGAGCCAATTATTAGTTGTAAATAAAAATGTATTCAAAGGTTCTCAACTTCGAACAATTCTTACGAGAAGTAGGCCTATTTTAGTCTTGTAAAAGAAATATTTGAAACACGCTACAGGACCAAAATACTTTATAGACAGTTTTAAAACTGAAAACGTTTTCACCTGTATTACTTAACAATATCGATTGGCGCATAGCTGGTTGATGCATAACGACGTCCAATTGCGCAGTAGGTTGCAACCATTATAGTTTGATAAATAAAAGTTCATTAACTATGCAAAATTCGAGTATGTCGATTTTAATTGATTTTAGTTTAGTATTGTAGTATTTAAGTAAGAAAATACAAAGAACTATTTTCGGCAAATCACTGCAAACCATACAAGCCGTAAAGGGACTATAGTTATGTTAAATTATATGCAGTAATATCTAGTGATATTTTGCAAAGGTTTAACTTTTAGTGCTCACTTTATCCCGAACGACGTATATAAGTAACAAAAACTGATATGTAGTGTTTTTGGTAACAGAATACTTTTAAAAGACATTCAACAGTGACCCTAATGTAATACTAAAGACAAAGCTGTGTTGTACACATGACCACATAAACACCCATTTTTATAATGTTTCAGCTGCAAGAAAGTAAGCTGTAAAAATTATGTGAGGACCTTATTAACGTTATACCTAAGCAGGCATCACTTATGCACACTGAATATTTTATGAATAAACTTCTACCTGCCGAAGCTCTGCACACCGCTCGACAGATGGACATTAATTACAATACTACGTTAATGTTTCTCAGTAAAGTGATGTGTTTGAGGTGAATTTTTTAACAATATGTTTTGATAGTACAATTAGTAAATGAAAATCGTGAAACTAGACAAGTATGAAGTCGAAAGCAAGATGTTTTTTTGGTGGAGCGTTTTATCATTTTTGTGAGAATGTGTGTGTGTGTTCCCTAGAATAGGGTGGTTATATAGGGGTGGTCTTTATAAAGAGGTTTAATTGTACAGCAAAACCCCTATTTTAAAACCCCACGGTTTGAGCAAAGGGTTGTTATGACTGGATTGTTATAAAGGGGTTTTACTGTATGTATAAGTTGTGTAAGAAAGCTAAAATATCTCTGCACAACCTAAAATGTAGCATGCAACAAATTTTGAAAGTCCAGCTATATAGAGGTGGCACCTACACGAATAACTACTATGGTAATTAAAATCTGTTGGTATGACTGTACCTGCATGGCAACAGTATATTTTCTTTAAGTGGAATAAAGCTATGTAATGGAGCCAAACTTCACAGAAAAGTTGTGGCCCACTTACAGAGCACACAACCGAAGGTCTTCATGTTCAAAGACTGACATGTAACTAATAAGTTGTTTACAGGGAGAAGTTTGGATTATATCACGTTGACTTCAGCACGCCAAGCCGTCCTCGCACAGCAAAGAGTTCTTCACTATTTTATGCCAAGATTATTAGCATGCGGAAGATACCTCAAAGTGACGAAAATTAACATCACTGAACTGAACTGCCTGCAGGCTATTGTGCAACTATGTTTGCAAATTGGTATGTACAGAGATAGGTATGAAATAAAATCTTCACACTGTTAAGCTGCCATCATCCTTTTCCCTGCAACACACATGATTTTGAACGTTTTATGTTAAAAATGGGAAACTAGATTTGAGAGATAATTTTTTTTAACAATTACCTGACCAAGTCTTCATTAATGCAAATGCATAAGTATAGCCAACGAAACTCATGCCATTTTGCCAGTACAACTTGGTTACAGTCAATTTAGTTTTAACGTAGACAACACCTGGAACAGATAGCTAGGCTATTAATTATATTGTATAAAAAAATCTGAGGCCACAATTCTAAGTCCACAAACATAAGAATAATTTTATGGTGTTACGCAGCAAGGGCATTATCAACATGCAAGTCTGTTTTTTTATTTAATTTATTTTAGACAAAAGTTAGATGTTGCTCATGTAATGTTACAAAAATAACTAAACATAAACTGTATAGTAAAATTGTATGTAGCTTTATTGATAAACAACTTCAAGAAAGTTTAATAACATTTTGAGAAAATTTCACATTTTGTTGCTAAAGGCCCTTACTGCAGATAACACCATCAACATATATTTAAAAGCAGAAGCCCAAATACAACAATTGTTTTTTTGTTAGACAGCTTCCTCAGGCAGCAACCTATTGTTTCCAGTAGTATAGCAGACGTGATGGTAAGTAGCACGACCAATGGCCATAAAATGAAATAAGACACCGCCAGAGATTCAAAAACGTCTGTGCAGCTATACTAATATGTTATCTAATGTTTAGTCTAGAGAGTAGCCTGGAATAGAGGTTGTCACAATATTTGACAATAAGGACAATAACACACGATTCTTACAGTCTAACCAAGAATAAAATACAGCAGTAACTCAAATTCAAGGTTATGTTTTTGCCAACTGTGAATTTCTATAAAGCAGGAGTCACATTGCTGTTGTATTCTTAAATCTTTAATGACCTAATGTTGATGGAAAATGTTTTTTAAATAAACTGTATGAATTTATTAATGTTAATATCTTCACCCAGGTTAGTAGCAATAAGTGAAACATATTTTCTTAACTGTGGTGAAGAGTGGTTCTTGTTGCTTGGTACTTCCAACTGTTTTTATCCAAATTTGTGTGCATGTATGCTAAAATTTAGATTTCCTGACTATTCATAGAAAACAGGACCCAAAAAAATTATTTAAACACAGAGGAATGACAGAGTTACGACAATAATTTAAAAATTGTTGTAATAAAGCATACAAGGAGAAAGTTCTGAAAAACACTGTCGAATTCTGAGTGGCAATGACAATTACTGAACAAATAATTAACAGTTCCAACTTAGGAAACACATATACACTTGTGTGACTGTTGGGATACGAGATCTGTTATAAGTCATTCGAGATAAAGTGAACACTAAAGACTTAACCTTTGAAAAAATCACTAGCCGTTACAATATATAAGTCACCAAAAGTAAGAGTCACTTTACTGCTTGTATGGTTGGAAGCAATTCATTGCATGTAGTTCCGTGTATTTTCTTATTTGAATACAACATTAGTGAAAGAACATCAGATGAAATCGACATCTCTGTATTTAATACACTTCAAAATATGTATATGATCTTATTGACATTCCTATTTACAGTATAATTAGACTCAATTCGCGCCAGAATAATGTGACGCTATCGACGACCTAATGTCATCTTGCTCGTTACAGCTTGCTCCTCGCTTCAGACAGTTCAAAAATCCACCGACAGGTGGCATCAGAGTTAGGATCTTGCAGTTTTTTTGCCGCTCCGCCAAATTGCATCATTTGCGCGTGTTTGTCCGTTGTGTGTATATACACATTCAAAAGTATTGTAAATTACATACTGTGAATATCATTGCCAAATTATGTGAAACTATCGATATTATGTAACTATCTTTTACGTTTGCCAGCCTAGAAACAACATACTTTTTATTTAATGTATTAAGAAAATAAGTTATTTATTGTTTCCGAAGTGCATCGTCGTCGTTCGTGGCAGTAGAACTGAATGAAACTTTAATTCTTAAATAGCGTGTGTTATGTCTGTTTTTAGTGGCGGTTTTGAGTTATAAATTAAAATAAAATATACCTGCATTTACGAGATTCGTAACTGCAATAGTGTGTGTTGTATAAATTAGCAGATGGACAGAAACCAGTATTATGAGACGTTAACTCGCAAGTATTTACCTATAACTAACATTACTTTTTATTGTATCTTATATTCAGCCCCGTGCATTTAATGAGTAGATATTGCAGCTAAAATTTATCGGAGCAGTTTAATGTAGTTGTTATTGCACGACCCTATGTAAATAAAAGCACGTGGCAATATTTGTGTTTACATTTGGCGGAAAGATATAAACTGGCAGAAAATATAAATTAATCAGGGCTTTTTTGAGCGTTCACTTTATTCCGAATCACCTACCTATAACACAATCGAGCCACAGATTCTGTTTGGATACCTGATACAGTTATGCCCATTGACACATCCTAGTTTACACCTTACTTGTACTTCAGTGTCTATTTGACACAACTGAGGTTGGCACTAACCTGCTCTCCACCTTGCCCTGCTTCCCTTACTCGGCATGCTTTAGACGGTCCTCAGACAATCCAGCACTACCAGTCCTGGCTAGCCCTAGAGGCCTGAGACCCTGTCTGAGTGAGGGAGGCTTAGCGTTCCCTGGGAGAGCGGCGTCCCTCGGGAAAGGCCAACGTTACGTGCCTCCTGGATAGAGAGAAGCAGCTTCAGAATTTAATTTATTAAGGGGGAGATTTGTAAACCACTCACCTAGAACAGTTGGCGGATTAATTTCTGCTTCCGCTTGGATAGCGGGGCGGTTCTTTTAAGCATATGGTGATCTTCTGCTATCAGTACCTGGACGTGGCGATGTAGGAGTGCCTGGTGCAGAGGTGTCTTTATTGGACTGATTAACTCTACTCGGATGCGTTGGAGCTCCTTCAGGATCTGACTAAATCGAATGCGGGTGCGTGGCTGGGCTTGAGCGGCAGCTAACTGTTGATAACGAACACTGAGTTCCGGTAAAGTTGGCTCTGGGCCTGGTATATTAGTTAGTTCAGGAATAAGTATTGCGGGGAGCAGCTCTAGCTCTTGTACTAAACATCTGCGAGCTAAGGCGGCTTGCTCCCTTGGACTAAGGTTTTCCAAGTCGTCTACCTCTGCCTAGGTCACATGGAGTACCAATTCGGACATTGAGAGAATTAAAAATAAAATAGAAAAAGTTAGTTTTCACTTACATATTGAGAAAAACAGCAGCACAGTTTATACACACATTTTACAATGGGTCCTTACACACAGATTAATTATTTATAATACGTTACACGTTTACAGACTGAATCACACAAGAGAACTTTACTCGTACTACGCCACGTGTTTTACTTTGCGGGAGCCTATAACTAGTACTTCCGCTTCCAGCAGATACTCACGGCGCGCCTCGTGGCGGCCGACCGAACTTATGTTGAGTGTGTGCTTTCCCAATGATTGTAGCGCGCCCGCTAGGGAGACAGGTTCGCTACCTTGTCACTAGGCATTCGGAACAGTCAGGAATATTGGGAAGGGGGATTTAGGTGGCAGGCTACCGCCACAACTTGTAGGTATAGGGGAAGGAATGCCTAGAGAGCACGATAGGAGCCGAGCTCTAGGAATCACTGATTTTCTGGGGGCGAGAGGCACCTTATGTACCAGTCCGAGGGAGTGGAAGCCCCGTTAGGCGAGTGGGATTCAAAATGGCCACTCGGCCTCTGGAGCTGTCTGCTCTGCAGGATTACCAACTCAACTTAACCAAATTAGCTCACCTCGCAAACAAAATACTATCAATAACACGGTTTTATGTATTGCCGTTAAATAAAGATTGGAAATTACTTTAAACACAATTCAAACATTTTGAAGACATTATTTACAATAATTTGTTCTTCTGTGCACAATACATATTATTTATTATTTTTGAAGTCAGTGTACATGGTCAAGGCAGCATGGCTGTGACGGGAAATAAACATTACGTGGTTTACATTCAACGGGTACATGAGTACATCCTTACACTAGAATTTATCATAATAAAGGCTTATTTTCACTTTACACAATACTATATACATACATTTCAATATTATGTGAATGTTAAATATCGGCAACACTTGGTTGGCAAGTTAGGGTCTAACCTACAAAACAAGGTAACCTTAAAGGGAGGCGAGCTTTAGCATGGACATTTAAGAAGACGCTGTGGCGATGCATCAACCTTACCACAAATTTGTAAAATTATTTCTTATGGCAATATTCCTTATGAAATTTCATGTAGAATGATTTCTGTATTTAAAGAGTTATTTTTAAAAATTATAAATTAAACAGTAATTTTGTTTAACATTGATTTCTCATTTAAACTCCATGGCTGCTTGCTTCAGTAGGCACAAGGCCTTAATTTCTCGCTGACAGTGAAGTCATTATAGATAAACCAGTAGGGAAGCGGCCATGGCCACTTACAGAGATCACAGCATTTACCTAGATCAGAAAACCATGCAGAATCAAAATCAGGATAGTCAGACAGAGAATCAAACCTTTGTCCTTCCGAATCTAAGTTTAGTCAATTATTAGGTGAGTGAAGATATCTGCTTGGATTCCTCCTCCCAGCTTCCCAAAACTTACAAGAAATAATAATAATAATAATTTCAAAACAGTTTTAAGGAGTTTGATGCAAAATTAGTGAAGTTATACAGAACGTTGCAAAATTCCACGTCAATATTCTGGGGAAATAATCTTCATACTGTAGAGGAACAAAAAATGTTATGTGGACAGACACCCAAAAACGCACAGTTTTTTCACTACAGTTCTCAGTACATGACGTATGGTTGATAGTGCGCGGGCAGGATCATATTGTATGTCACAGTTGTTCCTACTGTCTTGTGTGTTAGTGGTGTAGATAGTAACATGTTATGTACTGCTGTAATGACGCCCCACAGCAACATGATACTGTCCGCGCCCTATCAACCATACGTCATGTACTGCCAACTGTAGCGCAGAAACAGTGCGTTTTCGGACCTGTGTCCATATAACATTTTTTTGTTCCTCTACATGTGAGGATTGTTTCCCCAGAATATTGACATTGAATTTCGCAACAACCTGTATACTAGAGTAATATTACTAGCACTTTTATCATTCATCTAAGAACATTACAACTTCAGGATAAAATACCAATTTACTAGAATTACCTAAATATGTTTTTACTTGTTTTATTTCAGATACACTGTTTTCTAATATTTAAATCTCAAGGCATTTGTTTTGAAATAGTAAAAACAATCAACATGAATAAATAAATATTAATATAAAAATTAACAAAATAAAAAAAAAATTACATGGTAAACATTAAACAATTTTACAAGCACCATCACTCCGTAATATCACAACTGCCTTTAAAATAAATGTCAAATAAGGCAGCCAAGAACTTATATGAGTATATAATTTCAAAAAGACAAACTTCTGCAGAGTGATAAATTGATACAAAACAGAACACTCTCTGCAAATTACAAAATACAAAAGGCATTTACTTACGATATTGCACTATGCTAAGAATGCAGGACAACAATAGATTACACATTTTACTCTGACACTTAAGTTCATGTATCAAGAACATCAACAAAGTAATATATTCAATAACAATGTACATAGTTTCACAGCACATTAAATTGAACACATTGAGCAGAAAATATTGTGCAACCGTCTCTTGTGTATCATATTCATGCTGGCTACACAGAATATTCTCAAATAATCTCACAAGTACAGACAATTTTTCATTGAAAATCAAAATAATTCAGCTCCACAAAGGCTATAAAACTATTAAATACCTTGTCAGTATAAAATATTTTTGGTATTCAGTACAAATTAAAACCTATATGGGGTATTACGTATGGAGTAATATTTTGCATATGGTTCAATAAACAAGCAGTATATTAACAACAACCCTTCAGGTAACAGTAAACATTTCTTGACATGTGACCCAAATTCTTAAGATTGAACCTCTCAATTAAGTGCCTTTTACACTATGCACAATATACACAAAACTCATGTAAAATGTTTATCTCGTACTTAAGAGGCCGTGTGTTTCAGGCGCATGTATGCAACCTGCATTAACCCCATATAAATCAAGGCTAATATTACGTTTTCTATAGCAATAAGAGAATTACACATAACATTATCTTCACGTTTTATAAGAGACAAAGTCGTTCCTACTTTCGCTGAGTCTGCCGAAGTAAAGTACAAAGAATGGTTGCTACAAATTTTATGGAACTTTTTTTTTATTATTTTATTATTATTAAGAACGGCTGTTGTTATGTTTGAATTTATATACAACACCAGCTTGACTGCACCTCATTTATTCCAAGCGTACATGATTAACTCTACACATTACTTAAACATCAATCTTCATCATCGCCAATACATCCGACCAACAATGTCCTCGTCTCCTCACGACTGTCTCTTGTCCAATGCCATCCAATGTTGCCAACAATGCAACAACTCTGTGTTTGATAAAGCGTGAAGATAACGTTGATATGTGTAATACTATTATTGCTATAGAGAACGTACAATTCGCCTTGATTTATATGGTGTTAATGCAGGTTGCATACATGCGCCTGAAACACTGCCACAGCCTCTTAAGAAGAATTTCTCGTGCAATGTGCAGTTAAAATAGCCCGGAGATAGAATATGTGTTATTTTTGGTAGTAAATTACAATTTCAGCAATACTAAGAGGAATCAAGGGCACCGTAATGTAACAGTGTGTTTAAAATAAGCAAATTAGAGTGAACGTTAAATGAGTCTCCTCGTAAAATCAATATGTAATGAAAATAAAGAGAGAATGACACTCTCGAAACAGAAAACATACTATAAGCTATCGTGAATCTCTCTAATGTTGGTCAGAAATGCTTTTCCAGCCTGCTGTATCTAAAAATGTAATAAATTACTAGTAAATAAAAATAAAATCAAAATTAATGATAGAGAAATGCACTGGGTACTGATATATATTACAACCAATAAAACTACAGGGTCATTGCTTGAGGTGTCATAAAAAAAAAGGCAACCTGTGTGACAGTTCACTGTGACCCTTATCACTCCTTGCTTCCAGCCCTCATAAATGGCCACAGCTGTACGCAACTCAATAGGTTAAAAGGAAGTTATAGCTTGAAGACCAGTGGTCAAATGAGACTCTGCACACAGCTTCAGTGTTCATTCAACTACAAAGTGACAAAGGCAAAGGGGAAGGAAAAAAAAAAAAAAATGTTACAGTAATATTTTTAAAAAATGTGAAAACATTTCCGCAACCTGTTTAGCATTTTCACAAAGTATTTCATAGTATCATATTTCTGAGCTAATAATAATGTTAATGAAAGTTTGTTCGAAAGTCTTCGCTCCAAAACAGTAATATTTTGATTATGAAATGCCATCATACAAAAACTCCAGCACTCAAAAATATTTTATACAACAAAAATTTAACATAAGTACATACCAGTAATCAATATTTTTCAGCAGAACAGCTTTAACAAATTACAGTATGCCACCTGATATGCACATCAAGAAAAACTGTACCTTATTAAACAACTTTTTTGCTAAATCATTTTCCAAATCTTCTGAAGGAACTACAACTTCATAATGTGTTCATATCCTGGATTTACAAACAGGAAACATGCCTGGCAGACTTAGTTACAAAGTACAAGCATGAGAGTTTGTTTCATTATACTTCATATCGCTATCTTCAACAGCAGGTCAATTGATTGCACAAAACAAATGTACTGTACTTTGACAAAAACTTAACTCTTGGAAATGAACTGAATAACACTCCAACTAAAAACTGAAATCAAATTTGTAATACAAATAAATTTGAAAATCTCAATATTGTTTTATAAAAATTAAAAACAAAATTAGTCATGTATCAGTAAAACACTAATCTAATCCCTTGAAGAAAATCATAGTCACTTTTATACTAAATGCACCCTATAGCACATCAGCTCATAGCATATGCTTCATGGCAAACATTACTTTTTCAAAGCAACAGTACACAATGGTTTAAACACAACTGTGTTTATTACCTTTACAAGCAATACAAAAATTTCATATACTGTAGACGTGGTCAATCTCTGTGTAGTTACTTCTGATACTACTAAACTGGATATTTATAAGTACCTTATTATAAAAATTACAAGAAGAAAAATTATCTAAAGAAAAGTCATATTCCAGCAGAAACGCATGGGAAGTACTGTATGAAAAAAGCTAATCAAATGGTAAAAATTATTTCCAAGGCTTCTGAGATATTTAAAGGTCTGAAACAAATTTACCAAAATCATTCTATGTGTATAATTTTTTACCATGAATACAAGAAGGTTTAAAAATCTAAATTAAGAAAATTTCAACAAATGTACAGCAATTGCAGTGTAACGTCACAGCAGAGTTTAAGCGTTCTTTGAAGTCATGGTAGAGGGTAGTGGCAAGAACACAGTGAGTTCAGACAAAATCAACTTTCAGGTCACCTGCAATGAAGTAGTAATAATTAACTTAATTTAACATAAAATAATATCTATAAATTATAATTAGAGGACAGGAGTGTTACGCAAAAATTTTCTACCAAGCTTTTTGAGCCATGTTAGGAAGTTTATTACTGGTGTGACCAATTAAAATAATTATAACAAAATACTTTGAAAAAAATTATAATTACAGGTACAAACACATACATGCACCCACACACACACTCTAAGTGTTTTTTTTGTCAATGTTGTTGTTTAACTTGTTTTATCAGCCTGTATTTTTGTATTCGAGCATCAAAGTAGCAAATAAACCACACCAAATTGTCTCAAAAATTGTGCAGATTGTTTATGACATTCTGTTTGAAACGTGCCTTGTCGTTAACTAGACGTAGCAGTACAACTGATAATTTTCATTTAACCAGAGACCCACGTGTATATGATATTTTTTGCTCCAAATTATAAAAGGATAAAGCGCGTGTGTAGTGACCACTAAAAGAATCAACCCGCACATGCCACCACTGATTTCTTTGGTCATTTTCGCGCCAATCACATTGCTGTAGGATATTTTATGCTGCCTTTTCAATACAGAAGTGAGGTTGCGGTGGTTGAACGGTCAAACCGTTCGTTTCCCACCAAGGCAATCCGGGTTCGATTCCTGGCGGGGTCAGTCCCCTCCCCGGATTTTCACATGTGGGAATTGTGCCAGACGATACCACAAGTTGGCGGATTTTCTCTTCATTCCGGCGCTGTTCCATACTCACATCATGTCAACCCTCACCAGCGCTAAAAACCTTGACATTGAGTGCTGACCAAAATCTCTCATTCATTTCAATACAGTAATTTAAAAACCACGAATAAATAAGCATTGTGATGCCCAAAACACACTAAATCACTTACTCGTAAATTTTTTCTACATTTAATTTCTTGTAGCAACATAGCCTTCATCTTAATGCAGGAAATTGTTTTTGTGTGGAAGCAATATTGGGAAAAACGACAGAGTCCTCCAATATAATTTAACATGTAAATTTCTATCCTTACTTGTGTCAGGACTCAGAGGTAGGCAGCACCCTTAAGGGTTAAAACATCTTAAATAATTTTTAATTTTAGTTTTACAAGACTATTTCATTTTCATTTCGTAAGGCTGTAGTGCACAAGTTGGAAGAAAAAAAAACGGAATGTGCAGGAATCAGAAAGGGCAAGAGATTATGCTGCACAAGAAATTAGATTTACAGGGAAAATATTTGCTTCGAAGGTTGGCAAAAACGGTTTTCTAGGATTGAACGTAATTTTTGTTTATAAATTCCTACAAATTTCAATAGGCACGTTGACAATCAAGTTATGCAAGTTTAAATGTTATATAGAACTGGTTTTAAAATACAATATTCAAAAAGTCGCTTTCAAATTATTATTTTATATTATTATGAATAATAAACATACGAGTACTAGGAATGTAGGAAATAATTTTTTACACTTGAACAGCCTTAAGAGTTACTTAAACTTGTAAAGAATTCTTTAAAAAAACATGTTTGTTTCACAGACTGGTAATTTGACAACATAGAAAAATTAACAGTACATACATACATCAATACTGTATGTAACAAAGTTGTGGAGGAACTACAAGGGAACACTGATACTGATTACCTAAATTTATTCAAAAAATAGTTCATTTCTCATTTGCAATGAACACTACTGGCTTGGAGAAAACACTGCTAGGTAAACGCAGGGCAGGAAGCAGTATTATTTTTTTTTTCTTCCCACTTTAAGGTACTACAGTGATTACATGTAAATCAAGAGGAACATGAAATAGAACATCAGAAAGTTCTAGCACAGTCACTATCCATTAAGAGCTTCGCAGAGACGCACCCAGGGGGATGGGCACATAGGACTTATGCCACACCAAAAGAAAAAGCCTACTAGAATTATTAGTATAGTCTGTCTTATGTTAGAATTCCACTTTTGGAAATTGTGTACACAATCCGTTTAACTGCTGTTGCGGTGCAATAAGCAGTGCTTTCCTCTGCTACATGTGATTTTTGCACAAATATACTTGGTTCATTCACAAACTGCACATTACATCAAAATGTGAAGTATTTTTCTGTAGAAATTTGAACACATTATAGTCTTCAGAACTGTCAGAAACTGCAATTCTTATGTGAGACAGACTATAAGAATAACCGTATGTTATATGAAATTTTCATTTCTTGGAACTGAATTGGTTTTACGTAAAGCCAAGAGCTACTTCGATATTGACCACACGCTGCTAACAGTAGCACAAACAAGTGCACTCCCACTTGGCGGAAAGCTTAAGACACTACTTGCATACATAAAATGATAATTTTTAACATTAAGAATTTGTAAGTAATTTGTCTCTTCAAAACAAAAATCCTGGGCACGTCCCTGTTTCACAGCAGTCAGTTCACAAACAACACGCCTTGCACAAGCTGTCAAGTGATTTGAACAACATTCAACATTTGTGGTACAACTACAAACACCAACAATATTTGTGTAAAAGCTACTGTACTTACATGAAGTGAATTATATAAAAAAAATGCACAGCAATACACAGACGTCCACTTCAATTGCAATTACGTGCACCATCAAAGTGAATGCTGAATATGCTGGCACACAAATATATGCGATCAGCGTAGCATTAAGCGCCAGTTTGGCAGCTCAAATTTTACAATTTTTTTTTTTCAATGTCCATTACAGTACTTAGCCTGTGGAATGTTTTCAAGTAATACAGTCACACCGCTGAAGAAAAATGGCCCCCGAACCAGCAGAATTGCACATCAGAATCTCCTAATTCTTGCATTTGGTAATCTGTCACTTTCTTTATTTCATACAATGCAACCACCAACATAATAAAAAAACATTATTCATCAAACAATACTGCACAAAGCACGAGTGAATAATACATGCACATATTCAACCAAAAACACAACATTCAAATACAACATTTCCACATTTAAAACCACATACGTAGCATTCAGTGAGCATACATGATTACAGATATCACATTTTGTTGATACATTAAATCATTTTTAAAAAAACCTAGAGCTTTGGAAGCTTCAAAATTCAGAAATAACAAAAAGTCAACAGGTACATTCGTATTTGTTTTGGTAATAAAAGTACATAATCAAGGCACCAAAAATCATAAACTAAAAATTTTTGTACATAAATGAATCTACAGTAATTCCACATAAAATTATACAAAATGTCAAATTAAGGTACAAAATCTTGCTACATTTGTAAAACCTCTTCCCTCCTGCAGCCATCACAATACTGCTGTCCCAATGACACTGTGTTCGTGTGATAATAAAACAACAGTTTCAGTGTGTTTAGTTACAAAAACTGCGGCACATACAACAAAATTAAAGGAGAAAAGGCCCCAAACACTTTCTAACTAATTGAAGGTCAACCTTTCTCGCTTATCTACAAGTTGTTCTAAAAAAACCGGACTGAAGAGGCATTGCACCGTACGCACCTGCAAAAACTGCACAATGAAGTACGCCAATTAGTACACAAAAACTTGTATCCTCCAGCCAATCACTAAAATACCAGATAGTAAATACAGAAAAAGCTTATCAATGACAAAATGACGTCTCTCACGAGAACCTAAATGAATTTCCTTTCAGAATCGACAATACCATTTCCACAGCCTGTTACTGCACAACTTTAAATGTTGTGCTGTGTCACCACTATCACTGGTTGTTAAAGATTCAGTAAACATCTGCTACATATACTGTAGCCATTTTCAGGGAACACGAAGCATAACACACTGCCAAAAGAGGTGGCAGCCGTCAAAATGAAGGTATTGAAGATGTTTACCACCCCTTTTACTGCAAAAAGTCACTTCCATACAGCCAAGCAACCAGAGGCAAACACATATGTCCAACTGAAGAAGTCCTTAATACACAGTGTGACAAAATAGCCAGAGCATTTATTGACAGAGGATATCCCAAACCCCTTGTTGACAGTGAGATTCAGTGAGCCATCTGTAACGAGAGACTACATACCCGAGAGCGTAACTGACATCCCTCTGGTAGTGTCGTACCACGAAGGCCTCAACAAACTCAAGACCATCCTCAACTGTGGCCACAAAATACTTTCATCTTCACCACTTCCACACAACCCGTTTCCACACACCCCCAAGACTGGTTTGCAGACGACACCCACACCTCTGCAACAAGGCCTATTTTCAGTACAATCACCCCCACTCAGAGGTTCCTATCCCTACAATAGCCCTCGCTGCAGTACATGTGCAATACATCAGCCCTCCACATCCTTCAACAGCAAGCTCACCAATCACACATACCCAATTCAAAGCAATTACAGCTGCGGCATGAGGAACCTTATCTACCAACTACAGCGCACACAGTGTGATGCTGAATACATTGGTCTCACCACAAACACACTAAGACAGAGGATGAATGGCCACAGGGCTAATACCAAACAAGCAATAGCCAGTTCCAGCCTAAACCTTCAAGATAAACCAGTTGCTGCACATGCAGCCTCTCACAAACTCTCTTTTGATACCTGTTACAACACCAGAGTGGTGAGAGCCTTGCTACCTTCAGACAATAGTGCAGTACTGAGGCACTAGGAACTATTCTATCAGTATATCACAAAATCAAGACAACCACCAGGCCTCAACTACCGACAACTTTCAAATTTGTCCCTTGGCCGTTAGGTGTGCTAGTTACCAACCATCGCTTACCGTCCGCCATACTGCAGTGTACAATCACTTGCAGCCCGAGGAAGCTGGCCTGGCCAGCGAAACGTTGCGACCGTACAAAAATGTGTTGTCCATCTATGTTTTGTATGTTCTCCAATCTGCAAATAATGTTTCTGTAAGTACCTGTGCATTTCTGTCTATGTTTTTAGTAATTAGTAGCCTAGTGACCGTTTCCCACCTTTTCATTGACAAAAATAAATCGCATCTCGCCATCTCTGGAGCATGAAAGTAGTTCTTTGCCTTGGGGGAAAAAATGTATTGTTTCAAATTACCTAGTGTATAACAGCCTCTCAAGTTATAGACCTAGTTTTTTTATGATAAAAAAAAAGATGATGGGGGTTGTCATACAACCTTAGATACGGTAAGTACACTTTCACTTTAAACTATTAAATCAAGATTAAAAAATTAAAATAATTCCATTTTAACTGTCATTTTACAAAAATTAAATACCCTAACTAATTCTTATGCCATTAAAATAAATACCGTATTTACTGGATTGTAGGCAGACACCAAATGTAAGACGAGCCCTAACTTTCATAACTTCGAGGGGGGGAGGGGGGGGGAAGACACCAATTATAAGCCGAATTTTGAAGGTCCCACGCACGGGAGGATAATGACAAGACTTTTGCGGCCCTTTAACCTCTCAGTTCTTTAGAGCCAATGATAATTTTTCTTCCAGCCTGCCAGAGAAACACAACTGAATGGAAGAGCTTGACATAAAGTAGGTAAACAAGTGGGCAGGCGAGACTCATCATGCGAGGGGTGCTGGCTTGGCGTGGCGCTGAAATTCAACACGACACTCGGCACGTCCTGGCGCAGTGTACCTACTACTGCAGGCAGACTGGCAGCCAGTCGGCAAAGCACAAAGAAGCTGTAGCCGTACCCGCTCCCAAACATTTTGTTCGTTTAGAAATAATATGCAGGGGGTAGATAGGTAAATACGGAATTAGGCCTTTAATGGAACAGTGAATTTATCATGTGAATGAGCTGGCATATAAAATTACGTTAGTATATTAGATTAGGTGTTTCCTCAGCATATTTGATGACTTTTTTTTTAAACTTTGCTGTATAATATCTTTTCTTCACTTTGAAACTCAGCAACCACGTATTACGTAAATAGGTACAAGCAGCAGATACAACGGTAGTGGTACCATAGCTGAATGGCGGCATGCGTGTACCGCAGGACGCCAGCAACTACACTACCAGATCGGCATGCTCGAGCCCAAGGGCCGGCCGTGCGATGACGTCACCTGTCGGCCGGCCGTGATATTGCTAGAGGTCACACTCCTTCTACTAACTGCACGATTTTATGAATTAGGTTCACGTTTACGTCCGTATCAGTACTGATTAAAGTGTACTGCCTGTTTTATAAACTTATTTATTTATATTTGGTCAAAACTGTACGTAAAATGGTTGAGCCCGATTGTAAGCAGAGTTGGGATTTTTGACGGTCTGAAACGGTAAAAAAAGGTTGGCTTACAACTGAGTAGATATGCATAGCACTGACATAAGAATAAAGAATTATTCTAACACAGTGGTACTGATATTTTATTTAAAACCAAAAATTTAATGATCAGCCAAGATGCGTTAAAAAATCTGAGGCTTTGAACGAGATAAAGATTACATGAGAAAACATTTTGGGAAGTTAATAAACATGTTCACATCCTTACCGAATGCTTCAATGTACTGTACATAACTTTTAATTTTTAATATATATATATTTTTTAGGTTATTGCCTCTACTTAAATCCACATGTTTAAATGTGAAATCAATATTAAAATTAATTACACCTCACTAGAACATTTTTAAAATAGTTTCTTTTCAACACAAAATTTTCTACAAAAAATGTTTGAAATATCACTATGTGAATTTTTTTTTATTTTTAACACCTACTCAACATTTAAAATAATGACTTTAAAAAAATAATTTTTTTTACATAAAACGTATTTTAAGAAATTCTTTCCTATTACAAAATTCTCTTCAACATCTCATGGCAGATCACTTTTTGATTGCTTGAGGTATTACAGCAAAATGTAATTATCCAGGTGCAGATTAACAGTTTGGCAGATTAGTCATGTGCCAAATCTTGAAAATATTACATGAAAAAAATACATGTTTGTTGGAAACCAACAGCAAAAATTAGTATTTAATAACAATTTATTTGATTACATTTATGTTAAAATTTTCTCAAATAACAAAACAAAGCAATCAAACTTTTAAAATAATAGTGAGATCACTAACTAATGCTTCCTGATAATACAACAATCATACTCACTAGGATATCATCAGGTGTCTAAATTCTGTTACAGTAACATAAAAGTTTTGGGTTTAAGTACTGCATACACACACCTGTTTTCTGCAACTCACAAAATCACTAAATTTTTGCAAAATTTCGCACTTCTGTTTGAAATCGCGAAATATACAAATTACGTGCAAAATTACGAAAGAATTGCGCAATTTTCAACGTGTTCCACAGTAAATTACGTCTGATTCGAGATATTGATTATACGAACTGAGAAAATCAATTTTCGACCGCGAAACGAAAGCTAGTTTCGAAAGTACATATTGAAAGAGACATGAAAATGGCAATTGTTTAGGTTAAGTAATGCAACGTGTTTGTTTATCCTGGTTTTACGTGATTCCCGTTTAATCTTACTTGAAATTCGTAATAATAAAATATATATTAAATCTTTTAATACGACAATATTAATTACGAACAAAGATATTTACATTTGTAATGACGCGACGTATATTTTGCCAGAATGAGTCTCTGAAAATTACACAATGTAAATCTGCTTCACACACATCACGTAAAAAATGCAAGAAACGAATAACATAACCTAGCATAAATTTTCTGGTGACAAATAAGAGTGAAAACCATAGGAGTGGAATTGTTGCGTATTAAATAGAACATTTAGAGGCAAAACACGAATGAACAAATTCAAGGTATGTAGGTTACGCTACTCAAAGTTTTTTTATTCTTTATGGCGTTTTTTGTAACTTCGAGTAATTAATACCAATGCAATACCATAAAATATGACGTAAAATATTTATCTTGCAGTTAGTTACATATTTGGGAGGTTAAATTGTTACATGTTTCAACGTAACAAATTATTAAGTAGTGAATTTTCTGTATTTTTTTTTTTAATGTCTAATTTTACTTGAGAAAATAATACAGATAACAGCTTCTTCTTGCGACTAATGTTTTTAAAAAATTTTTTACCCATTCCATTCATATGTATTGGTGTGTTTAAAATGCCTAATTTACCCATCAAATATAACAAATGGGTAGATTTTCAATCACTCAATTAACATGTTTGTGTAAAAAAATTCATTTCATTTACATATTTCACTAAAAGTACAATACTTTGCACACATTTGTTACCTCCAAATTATTTGTTTGACATTTACAAAATTATAGTTAAATTTATGACGAAATGACATGAAAAATAACAAAAAAATTAACAAAATCACCTCATCACAACTGACGAAATCTTGAAAATATTTTCACCGAAAACAGGCGTGTGTATGCATAAAGGAATGACAGTAGTGGCACCAATCAAACTATTCCATCAAGAAGTTCATATTCTAATTCCACTGTCATTACAAAGTTTATCACAAACAGATGACTTTGTAGCAAGATGACTCATTTATAACAAAATGGTGCAACAAAATAAGAATTGCATAAATTTTTATTCACAGTCTATAATACGAACGTCGAACATAACACACAAAGATATGTAACTTTCCCACATCACACATTATCCTTACACACATTCTGCCCAGACGTAATTATTGTTACATCATCATCCATCGCTAGCACCAGATGTAAAATACTGTACATAAATTTTTATGCATTTCAACACATACATACTGTTTTAGTCTTTGGCAAGAATATAATTACCTACATCCGACAAGTAAATATCTCTAAAATGAATTTTCGACATAAATTTGTTGGCATTAACCACATTACACACGTTAACATAAAAACTGGCTGGAAAATATCATAAATACTTACAGAAAAACAAATATGTGGTGGTCATTTCACACAAATCTGACAAAAGTAATGATACAATGACAGGTTGTCAATTCCTCTGTTCTATCAGTTCTTTACAGACTTGAAAAATTAAAATACAGTAATTATTTCCAATTACAAATAACTACAGTACACATAAATCTCTTATCAGTAGTAACATTAAAAGTCAACTAAATGTGAGAAAAATTAGTGACTAAAGTATAAATGCAACATGTAAGAGTACTTTACTATGTCAGAAAACAATAAAACAACATGCAATTTGAATTCTCGTACTACGAAACATTTAAGGAATTAAAAGTCCCGGACTACACCAACAAAGGTGAAAGATGCAGTACATAAAAGTTTTAATGAAGTGGAAGTATTTAAAAGCACAAAAAGGTAAGTTTGAATGGGAAATTTCAAGTAATGTGAGAGGGTTTTTGTAAAATGCCATCGTATCTTTGACACAAATTTTACAATACAAACAAGTTCAGAAGAAAATATCAAAACAAAAAGGTCTGAATTTAATACAGCAAAAATGTGGAATTATCACATCACTAATGGAAACCAATAAAATGTTCAACTTTCACAGATATTATCTAGTTAATTTTCGTCTTGAACACAGGTAAAAGACTATTGTAACAGGAACACATTACATTTTTAACAATTTTATGTCCCTTGATTGGCTATGTTAACTTTTATAAATGATGTACAAATACACAATGGGCAAAGAAATGCTTCCAAACCTCAAATTAACCACACACCACGTGAAGTTCTAAATTAACATTGAAATTACAGAAAGCAACATGTCAGTCAGCCAAACTACTGTAGATTCTTTCATACCTGCCAACATCCAAATGCAACCCACTCTGACTAGCTAAGGTGTCAGATACTGTGCCAGTGTAACAACTCCCACAAGTGTCACCCAGCGTCTGCTGCGAGCACTTGGGTGAGACATGCAGGAGGGAGGGAGAGGGCTATACCTGGGTACCCACAATCTTGTGGTCGACCATCATGTACACGTACTGCTGGTACGTGGGCAACGTGGCCTGAGGGGAGGTTCCTCGAAGGCAAGGCAGCAGCTGGGGGCAGTGGTGCGCCCCTCGGGGGCCGGCCGGGATCTGTCTCACTATGGACTCGACAGACTGCTTGGCTTTGGCCCCGGGCCCAGGCTCGGCCTCGTGTGCGGTGGACTGGGGGACCTGTTATTGGACCGGTGGGCAGCCGCCATGCAGCCGTCAGCTGAAGTGGATGCCCGTTGGCCACACCAGTAACTCCCGGCTGTGGAAGTCCCACGACGCTGTCATGTGGAAGCCCATGTTTGTCAGGACAACCACATACTCGCAGAACGCAAACACCGAGTACACTGAGGAAGGAAACAATGCCCCCACTCAGTACTCTCATACTGAAAACCAGCCTATAATGATTCACGCCTTCAATAATCAGTTACAGACTACAAACAAGCAAAATATTTTTAAAAATTTCATACTCTTCAACACTATGAAATACGGTAATGCATTTTTTACTCTCTGCCATCTCTTCTCCATCTCTCAAATGGCACATCAAAATGTGCATATCATAATTACTAAATAAATGTGAATGGTCACAAATGTAAATTAAAAGATAACTTACCAAATTTTTATACTAAGGGCTTGACTTATAAATTCCATATGTAAAGAAAAAAAATATTTGCAAACTATTAACATAATTACTAGATTAGCTTAGCTTATATTAAACAATGCAAAACTAAAACTACACAAAACACAATGTTACCGCAGAAAATTAAGAGCTCATATCGGTATAAGCTGTAATAAAACATACCCTATCCCATATAAGAATGGCGGGAAATAGGCAACTAGGCTAACAAAGTAATATAACAGACACTGGCACAAGTACTTACAGTTGATACTTGTAAACAAGTACTGTACATATACACGAAAAGATGACACACATTTATCCACGGAAACGCGGACGCGACGTTTCGCCAGTATTAAACTGGCTTCCTTGGACGGCAAGACATGGCACACTGCAGTCCAGCGGCAGAGTGTGCTCTGTTACCTGTAAGCCTAGCGGCCAGAAGGCAAACTAAGCACGGCGGGAATTTCGAACATGGGGCAGTAGCGTAGGTCAGGTTGTGTTGGCTTACCATGGATAGGGGGGAGGAAAAATTAATTACCTGATATTGAGGCCTGGAGGTTGTCTTGATTTTGTGATATATTGGTGGGTCAGTTCCCAGTGCCTGAGTTCTGAACTACAGCAATAAGATGGCAAGGATTTCACAATTCTGGTGCTGTAGCTGCAACTGACTAGACTGCAGTGTGCCATGTCTTGCCGCCCGAGGAAGCCAGTTTAATTCTGGCGAAACGTCGCGACCGTGCTTCCGTGGAAAAATGTTCGTCGTCTCTTCATGTATGTGTGCCTGTTTACAGTACTGTATCAACTGTAAGTACTTGTACCTCTGTCTGTTATACACCCTATCCCTAGGGGCAGGAAAGTTTCGCTGATTCAATGACCTGCAGGCTAGAACCCATTGTACTGTACATACTCCAGCCCGTCTATTCGTTCATTGTCTGCTGTTACACTGAGTAGCAGCTAGTGGACAAATGGTCGGGGCTTGAGTATGCATAGGACAGTGCATTCTAACATGCAGGTCACTGAATCCGCGAAATTTTCCGGCCCCTACCTAGCCCATGTTATTGTTATGTATTTCCTAAGTTATACAGTAGAACACATGGTGCCACTTATGGTACGTAAAATTGCTAATAACTACTTAACATAAAATATAATTTGATACTAACTGCTGATTTAAGTCAAAGATGCAAAATATAACTAACTGGTAGCTCACACTGGCATGTGCAGATGCCGAAGCACGCAGACGAAAAACAAAAAAAAAAAAACCTTTTTGCATGTGCATCTCCTCCACACGCCTTTAAGACACCGCGTCATACTGAAAGGACCTACATTTTTACAGTTTATAAGAACAAAATTTTGTATGAACAGGTGCTTGCAAAAACTCAAAAAGTTTTATGCATATTTTCAAAATGTAAGATATCTTCAACCCCACCATGACTTCACTAAACCACTGAATTTGATACCAAGTTGTTTAATGTATACGGGAACTAATTATTGAGCATTAAAACTATTATTTAATTTTTCATCTAATTCTGAGGGGAAAGAAAACCAGCTTATACTAACAAGAAATTTGTATTAACAAGATCTGTAGTAGCAAAGTCCCACTGTCTTGGGAACATGCTTAAACTTAGTGATGTAGTTGCAAGCCAACAGTTATGTCCGAGGGTATGTTGTTTGTTTGTCCAAAGATACCCTGATTCATCTACGTGGTTTAGTTGACGAGAGAAAGGAAATGGGAGGCTACTCACCTCCAGGTTCACAGTACCAGTTGTGACGCAGGAAAAAGTAAGCAGCCAGGGCGAAGGATGTCATGTTAACCACCAGCAGCTGGTACTTGATGCGAAGCGAGCGGGCTTCGACGTTGTCCGGGGGCTCGGCTCTCATGGTGCGCAGCAGGTAGCACGTCAGCATCATGTACAGTTCAGAGGTCACCATGAATGCGACGAAACACTTCTCGTGAACGTCTGCAACAAACAGGCGTCCCCACACTAAGTCAAACCAATAGAAAATGTCCACGAAGCAGTGTGGAGCCGTGACGGAATTAAAAGGACGGGGGAAACAAAGTGTACCATGAGAAACACATCGGACAACAGCAAGGTCAGCACTGTTTCCTACATGTAAAAGTTGGGAAATATCCAGAAACAGGGAGTGTTTAGGCATATTGAATCAAAAAATATATTTTTCGTCATGGCTTGTCTGAGGCAGAAAAAAAATTTTTGTGCACATTTAATTGGGGAGTAGTGAGTATGCCCGTGCCACCAAGATTACTTTCATGTACGTTTCAACATGATTAACCACTAACCAGTGGTTAAGATATTTTTTTTTTCTACAGACTTATCTGATACTCTGGTTTGTCACCTAATTTAGGCTGTCATTCTTTGATCTTATTCAATTTGTGATTATGTACTTTTACCTAGTGTGGTGGAGGTTATTGTTGTGAACATAGAAACGTTGGCTTATTTACTTTGTTTGAAATGCATGTGGTTTGGGGGCAAATACTAACTCTTAACTGGCCAAAGAGAATGATGTATGTACTCGGTGGTTGTTACAAACAACTAGTTTAGTTTTCATCAAGGTGTACAAGCAAGGGGTGCGAGACCAATGTTGATGGTATATCTCTAGGTTGACAAAATTTAACAGTTCTATATTGCAGCCCATAACACGCAATGTCCTGTACCAAAACCTTTTGTTAGAAAAAAATTGTTCCTCCCATTCCTACTAAAGTCTAAAGTACACAATTCCTTATCTTGGCCTGCAATATGTCAGCATACAATTAGGTCGTGTAACAAAAGAGCAGCGTAACTGTCTAGTTATTTTATAATGTCATTGGTTTTCACGTTACATTATTATGGCCAAATGTTTCTCTTTAACTGAGGAATAAAAAAATTTTATTATGCCAAGATAATGTAAAAAAAAATATTTTGCGTAAATACAGTAACATCTCGTTGTTAAGACCCTCTTTATTACGACCATCTGTTTTACAACTCTATTTTGAGGAACTGTGAAAAAATCAGGTTGGAATAATCTAAAATTACAAGAAAACCTGCTGAAAAATACTTGCGAGTGCTGTACTGTAAGAAACCCACGTCTAAAAATAGATAACACACCTGATTGCACGTGCCAGCCAATATTAATCACTCCTCCCCACCCGAGCAGGAAAAAAAAAAGATTGAGCTTGTGGCGTGCACATCAACTGCCATACCTTGTCTTGCTGCAGCTGCAGCCACACATCCCCACCCATAAATGTTTGGCAGTAACATGCAACAAGCATCCTGTCCAGTCACAAAGTAGAGCCTATGTTTCTCTTTCCCCTCCCACTCTCTCCCAGCCATCGTCTTTGTTTCCGTATCTGGCGTTGGTCGGGAGGTTATGGTGGTGAAGAGACAACACTAATTTTTCCCTTCAACACATCAGAAAAAAAAAAACGCATGGCATTCAGTCTTTAAAAGAAGCAAAAAAGAAAACAGTCCAGCGTTATCTCCTCTTTTTTTCTCTAGTTTCACACCAAGTCATGCGCATTACACTTGGGCTTGCACAGAACCTACTTGACCTAGACAACTTCCGCATTATTATTGATCACTAGGCACGTGAGGGGATGTGGCCATCCAATCGCTGAGGCGTAAAAAGGCCTACGACGCAAATATAACTATAGGAAGCTGAGGAGAAGGCCAGGTGGCAGAGCAGCAGGATGGTGGTTAGGGCCATACAACCCTCCACTTGTCGCCACCTCCCGGCTGATAAGGGTTTTGTTTATAATCGCTCGACAGGGGAGTAATAAGAGCGACTGCGGCCAGCGCGCCGAGAGCCACTACGTCTATATCTGCAGTGCAGAGCGAGTATTAAACTGGTGCGCAGTGCCATTGTTTTATAATTTTTTCTATAGGGCTAAGACTTAAGGCAGCGAGTGATCAAGTCGTTATTTTGTGCGACAGCACTTTTAAAAATCCATTTTTAGCCCTTTTGAGGGACTTCAAATTTGCATTCCTAATAGGCATACAAACATATTTATCGGTATTGCTTAAAATCTTATAATGGTGATATGCTGCAACAGTTAATGCGGAATAACTGACTCAACAGCTGCACTTTTAAATCATTTGAGTATACTTTCACGTAAACAATACAAGCTGTTCTGTTGTGGTCTGAGTATGCTTTATCACAGGCATCACACGCATTCAGCCAGCTGAGGGAGACAAACCAAGGCCAGCCAGCCTCTTCCCCCCTCCACCAACACGATCAGACCAACCTACACGCATGACGGCATACTGGGATTTTAACAAAGGCAACAACTTACGACATCTGTATAACAAAAGCTTAAATAAGTAAACTTTTCAATAATAAATCATATGATTTTTCCGCGCTAAGTCTCACTGTGTTTATGCCGTTTTTTTGTGACAAGGAGAGAGATGACGATTGCTTTTCAGAGTATAGTTTTTTTATGGAGACATCTGTGACTATTGAAATTATTTGTACTTAATTTAAAAACTGTGTTTTTTGCACCAGAAATCAATGAATACAAACTTTATACTAAAACGAGTGAATTTTTATGTATAGAGATGTTGGGTCGGTCAAAATCAGTCAATAATGTCCCTATTCATCTTTCATTCATCCATTTAACAACCATTTTCCTGGAAAACGTGAGGGGTCGTAACAACGGGATTCTAATGCAGTTTATTTTTTGTTCATTTTAAGTGATAAAACAGTGTACCTAGTGTTTACAGAGTCATTTAATTCAGTGTTCACCTAAAGTCGCATGTCACAGTTTAGCACAATATTTTGTATATTCAACGATAGTTGAATGTCACAGTTAAAGAGTTAATAAATGTTAAAATTGTGAAGTTGAATGAATGTGAATTCTGTTTATGCTGTTGGGTTTATATGTCTGCAAATTCTACTAGCACCTTGTTGCTGCTTCGAACACATAACTAGTCCCCGAGTTTAGAAATGAGAATAGCAGCCGGTAGCAATTTTGTAGAGTGTGACACTTTGCACCACCACAAGAGAAATGCTGAAAATTGTATACATTTGACAAATTTCATATTCTAGAGATACACTAGCTGGGTGCAGTGTGCCGCGCCTGCGCAGACGTTGGACCGCAGCAGGCCAGAGAGCCACATGGACGGTGGAAGGCTGGCAGTCTACCAGAGCAGTCAACTGTAGCAGCAGTGCCAGTACAGTGTCTGGTGTCGACTGACGGTCTGTAGACACGAGTTGTATTATAACCACCAGCTGACAAGAGCAATGGTTTTGAGCTTCGTGTCGAGTAGTGACACTCGTGAATGATTGGGCACGTGACTGCGGGATCTACTGCGGGGACAAGACTTAATTTACGCAGTAATACTAAGACCATTGTGTGCACATTTTCAAGGTACGAGTACGAGACCTATTTGGACGCTGGATTCCTTGGGAAGGAGCATGTCTTCTGCCCGCGGCAGCCTGAAGTATCTGCAGAACAGGTACGAGAGGACCTTAGCGTGTTCGCGGCCCAAGACGTAATTGATGACATGTATATCACGGGACAGGAATAGAAACTGTATGGTAGCGGAGGTCTTTGTGTGTTATGTATGTTGAAAACTTGTATGTAGAATGTTGTAATACACACTGTAGATTGTTGAAATCGTTGTGTGTATTAATTTTAGTAGCACGTTTCCATGGGAAAGCACCTTGAAGGATAGATTGCCCTGTGTACTACCAAAAACCAGTTAATAAGGGCAGGCTGTTTGCCGCTCCCGTTAACACTCATATGTACACATTATACACAACGTACAATAGTTTTCCGAAGAAGTGATGAAGGTGAGACCGATGAGCGCCATGTTCTCGATGACATTCAGCCAGCACGCTATTGCAGCAAGGAAGTGGATCCACTGGAACAACACACTCTGGTAATACTTGTAATACATGCGGGCCACCAGGAACCTCGGCCCAGCATGGATGGCTATGGCCGTCTTCCACACGTACTTCTGTGGGGCGTACGAGCCGATCGCCGCAGATATCGAGGGCAAGTAGTTGGGAACCTGGAACATACAAGTCCACCCAAATGGAAACAATATAGCTATGTATTATCAACTACATAACACTAATTTTTATTACCATATTATGTTGCAAATTAGCAAACCAAAAGTTAAATACTTCCGAAAAGCCTTAAGGTCTCTATTCCAAACAATTTTGCAATATTAGGTCAATCAAAATATGTGTAATATTTCAGATCCGTTAACAAGAACCTGCAAATCACATTCTATAACACAATAATAATCTGTCTGACGCTACACTTAAGTTGTCGCCTGGTGGCGAATTCTCTCCAAATTCAAACCCTTCACGAACTCCAACCCCCTCACAGTCATCAACTTCTCATGCAATACATTCCTTTCCCTCACCACCTTAACAAGCATAGACTGTCTACTTCGTTTTGTTCTCCTCTACGTCCTCTGAATCTTCTCATTGTTGTTTCATCTTAACTTATACCCTACCTTATTCTGCTGGAAACCCAACCTCCCTCTCCATTTACCATCCTGTACATTCTGACCAGTCTGTCCTACAAAGGGCTCCATCCCATTTCCGTCATCAGTGAAAACCAATAGTTCTCTTCCTCCTCTTTCTGCCATCAACATTTACCCATCATCCAACTCGCTGCCCTTCTTTGTATCTGCTCTAACTCCTGCACCTCCACCTTCACCTGTATCCCATTCTGTTGTTGCATATTTTAGATCTGTCGCACAATTATTGGGTAATACACATTTCACTTTACCTCACAGCTGACTATTCAACATCCTTCCCAGCATAACCAACATCTCTCTCCATTTCCTCCACCTAAGGTCATCCTGCGGCATCACTCCACAGTGCATATTATATTCCACCTATGTATAATTTTTAAAAATGAATTCGTCCAACTCCATAACTTCAAAATGTATCGAGCAGACTATCACTGGCGGAAAGTTAATAAGAATAATAAAAGGGATCACCAAAATATTAACAGAGGGAGAGGGAACAACAGTCTTACGATCCGAAGGGTGTGGCGGAGGACAGAGAGGGGTAGGCAGTCAATGATGGTGAGGTTGGTGAGCGAGTGGAATGTGCTTAGAGAGGAGCTGGTGAGGATGGACAGGGTTGGTTTGTTCAGGAGAGGTCTCGAGGGAGAGTGAGGCATGTGAGCTTGCCACCGGGCGAAAGCCCAACTGCAAGACATTATTATTATTATTATCAGTTGCAAACATGATCAAACGAATAGATAAAAAAAAAAAAAAAAATATAAACGTGTACAACAAAATACAGGATAAGAGTGTCTTATTATTTTAATAACTTACTTCACAATGTGTGTACGTTGCTCTTTCGAAATTAAAAAGGATCGACCATAAAACGCAAAATATAAAACTAAGCAAGGGAAGTGATACTGTTACCCAAGCTAATTTTCCGAAAGGAACGCGAACAGCAAAGCCTTTATTTTTGTGGTACAGTGGCAAATATCCTGTATTTGTAGACATCTTGCGTCAAAAAATTTCAAATAAATCTATTCACAAATGTTATCCTTCCAAACACAACGTAAACAAACGCAAATAATTTCGGTTAACATGATATCTCTACGAAATACGGTATTACGTTTACTGAATGTCTAACAACATTAAACCTTGCTGCGAAAATTAAAATCATGACGTATTGAACTAATTTACACAATACAAGCGAAATTTTTAAACCCTAAACTTATACACCATAGATACGTCAACTGAAAATGTTGTACGCAAAGGAGCAGCACTAGCCTACAACTTTTATCTTCATGCGTTAGCCGTAGTACCAATCTCGGCCGTAGAAGTACGAACTGAATTTACTACCACCATGAAGGTTCAAAAATAATCTTCAAGCGGAAGGCAATGCATAATTAATTTCTCTCAATGTTCATTTTTACGTGTTTTCTGCAATCACAATATAATTAAGTTGTGTAATGGTCAATATGTTATTTTGTAATATTTTTAAAGTGTTGTGAGTGTGTTGTATTTCCCACGTTGTTAAAACTGGTTATGCGATTTAGTCATGGTGGTAAGAAGGGGAGGAGCTGGCAAGGCAGCTCTTTCCTGTACAAAACTTTGAAGCTAGGGGGCGTGGCTTGTATGGCCTCGGTCGCCATTGAGTGGTTGGCAAAACAGAACCAAAACACACAGTGTCTTATGGAGAATCGTGCTGTAATAAATATTAATTTAAACGGTTGTAACGGCAATTTTAGTGTACTTCTGCTATCGGCTAACTCTAGGGATGTAGCTGGATGAGCAGTAATTTTTTTAACGTCCTTGACATCAAAATTATCGTGGTTTCAGAGTAAAATAAAGTCGTCTCGCAATGTAAACATCAAAACCATCCTGCGAATTTTCAAGTGATACGAAACCGTTTCCACAAAGCGTTGAACGAAATTATCTTCTATAAAGTATTGGAACTATGGTGTTCGTGTCACAAACAGGGGAAAGTGTTATTTAAAGCTATAATGTGTGCGAAATGACTCGTGAATACATGGGATAATTTTAAGGTTTTTTTTATGTAGTTTGGAAGCTGGATACTTTTGTAACACAATAAAGTAAGTCAATAAATTGTCTGGTACCTATTTCAAACCTGTAGTGAACTATTAACTATGCTGAAGTCGCAAATTTGTACTTCTTGATTGTTCTAATAAGAGGCTATTGCTTGTTTTTGAAGTGGTAAGGTTACAAATTACGAATTGT
>PNEQ01129478.1:0-39461 GCA_003012365.1 Medauroidea extradentata
AAGCACGAACAAAACGTGTAACACCATTACTGTACTGATGATTTACAATAAAAATCTTCAGAAATAACCGTAGAACAAGTATTTCTGACACTAAATATCTAACCAAAAGCGGTAAACTTGATCCTGATTACAGAATAATGTTGTGAGTTGTTGGTCCAGGTAATCGCAAACGGCCACTTTCACCCCGTTTGACAGAAACAGTTGTCATTCTCCCGTGCGGAACGACTGCACACGTGGTTCCGTCCATGGGTCCTAACGTAGATTGTTACCATCAAAGCTCACTAGTAGCCACTTATCACGTAAAATAAATGTTGTCACAGCATCGTTGTCAGAAGACGACGCAAGGATAATATTTCCTCATATTTTCTTGTTCTTTAGGTAATTTAACTAGACGGTTATGACCCACAAGTGATTAACGTATTAATTTTAACATATATTACGTAGCGCAAGCATATATGAAATGTAAAGTTATTAAAACGTTTTATGTTACTGTTCCCTACGTTACTATATGCAATCTCATATTTAACAACTGTCATCTGTAATGTATGAATGCACAACTTGTTAACTATTGATGTCAACTATGAAGCATAACGTTTCACAACGACATGTTAGTGAACAAGTGAAATTTCAAACATTTATATTCCAATATTCAAATTGCTTAAACGTGAAAATTTCTCAAACTCCGTAATACAAGCAATTAAACCAACGTTGACAAAATATCATTCTATAATATCGTGATATTTAAAATATCTACAGCTTCTACGAAATGTTCAAGGACACCATTATATTAAACTAACAAAAGGTTTTGGCCATATAATTAATCCTACGTGACCTGATTATTAATGACACATGGATAACTGCTTCAAGATATGTTCAGATTTAATTTAAAAAAAAAAAAAATTAAATAGGACAGTTTGTTTAAAAGCTATTCTTTTTTACTTTTTAAAAATAATATTAAAATGCAAGTATAATATTATGCTTATTTTTGTAGAATAAAACTAGAGAGTTATTATGTGGTTATAATTTTCTTTTTAGGGTTTTATGTTTCTGCCCAAAAATTAGGATAAATATCATCCATTGTTATATATTTTAATATCTCCGGAAATTCATTTACGGTGTAAAAAAAAATGTATGTTATTTTAAAACACGAAAAAAGGATAATTTTTTAACAAACTGTCCTATTTTCAAATCAGTTTTTACAAATTTTACTCTGAACATAGCCTGAAACAGTTATCCATGTGAAATTAATAATCAGGTCCCGTAGGATTAATTATAAGGCCAAAAAGTTTTGTTTGTTAAAAATAATGGTGTCCTTTAACTTTTGGTAGAAGCTGTAATTGGTACCTAAATGCCCATTTGTATGTTCTGTCATAACACGCAATAATTCTGTCTGGATACTTGAGCAATAAGAGCTATTTAAACAAACTAGTATTTTTCTTGACATAGCCTGCGGCATACCATTACTGCGTAAAATGCTCTGAAACAGTGGCGTAGGAACAAAGGGGTGGAGGGGTACAATGTAACCACCAAAATTTGATAGTTGGTTACAAAATATAATTTGTACCCCGTACATATAAGTGCATATGCGTAAAAATATCAAATTCAAATAAAGAAACACAGTATAGCAAGACGTATGTTTAATGTAATTTTATATTTATACTGATTTTAACAAATAAAATTAAACTACTAACAACTTAAAAGTTTGAGCATAAACGTTTGAGTAAATATTTGTGTTTTGAGCGTAATGAACTCGACTTGTCAGCCTGCAGATGTTTTATTTAATATAAATAATTTAATTCTCTGTCCACATTATTGACTAGGATCAGAAAAGATTCGTCCCTCTTCCAAGGTTCGGCTACTAAACTCTACGCTAAACTACTGAAATTCACTTTCAAATTCAGTGAACGGCTTATCTATACCATACAGTTCGGCAGTTAGGATGTTGTGTAGTTCTTTGTGTTGTAGACGTCCGAAGTATGTTATAATTTATACCAGCTGCCCGGCCGCGACTTCGCTCACTGTTCTTTTAAAAATTATCAACAATATAGTAATCTGGATTCGACTACACTGGCAGTCAACCGAATTTTCACATGCGATAATCGTACCTGTACGGTGCCACAGTTCAGTTACTTAAGGATCTCCCGTTTTCTCGGCCCTTCTGCCAGCTGCCACTAATATGTGCGCCTATAATAGCATAGCAGTTCCCCGTCACCGTTTTTTCAAGGGATTTGAACCCTAAACTTCCTACCTTCCAACTATTACGACAAGAAAGGTCGTCAGAATTGTTAAAAGCAATTGTGTTAAAATAGGCCTGTACCCAAAGTGGTACACGTATCAATAGCTTGACAAAAAGTAACAAATTCAAAAAATTGTTTCTCCGTATTCATATCTGCTTTTCGATACTTATGTAACATTTTACATCTTTCCGCCACTTAAACTGTCGAATTTCGAAAAATTATTTAATCACTTATTACTTATCTACGTAAGCTTCATTCGTATTCAGAAATATCTCGATATCTCCACACGTCTAACAGATACAGATGGGGTACGGGCTCCCTGCGGTTTTTTTTAATTTTTAAATAATTTTAATGTTTGTACGATATATGATTTACTTTATAGACACATATTGTGAATATATTTAGAGTAATAAAAAATTTCTAGAATTCATAGATTTTGTGTACAGGCAGATCAAGCCCAAATTTGTAAAAACGGTTTTATACAAGAGACGAAAACCATCTGAATTATAAAAATGAATTAATTTCACACTGAAGAACCGTGTCGCAGGTTACGTCAAGATATTTATAAAACAACTGCAGTGAATGATTTGTTTCTTTAAACAATTGCTGAATTTGAAATAAAAAATTGAAAAAATTCTTTCATTCTTTTTTAATACGAAAAATGTCATTGCCGGTTTTTATACATGTCTTGACGTAGCCCGATACACTGTTCTTCAGTATTAATTAATTCGTTTCTTTAAGTCAGTTGATTTTCATTTCTTGTATAATACCGATTTATGGAACTTTGTGATTTGACATGCAACTATATAAAACTGTGTAAGCAAGAAATTTTCATTAATATAATAATAATCACAAAGCGTATATACAAAACAAATTATATCTCGTACAAATCTAACATTATTAAAACAATTCAAAGAATTTGGCTGTAACTCCTTCCTTAGTTGAGAAAAACGTTAATTTTTTTAATGTCCTTAGAGGTTGAATTTCAAAAAGTCCTGGAACTGCTTTTTAGGGATATTCGTGGTTTGATTTTGATACATCAATCAATTCGATTTCACAATAGGTTTAAAAGTTATCGGAAATATATTCAAATTATGTTTGAAAGATTTAGCCCCCTTAATTTTAAAATTAAAAAAAAAGTGATATGTAGAATTTATGGTTTATCGTGCGAAAACTTGACTGTTAGCTGGATTTGAACACGCGTTCAGCTTACTAGAAGATTACTTGCTTTAGATTGTACTTGGAGCTGTTACCCTATTTGACTGAGCCAATAAGAATCCCGATATTGTAATATGCTGTGCCTGTTATTCGTCTGCAGACAGCTACGTTATGTCAGAAGTATATCACCTAATCATATAGGGCCTATTTTTCAAGAAACTACAGTGGTTTCAAGGATATGTTGGAGAAAATATTTTCGCGATGCACAAACATCACTATATGTATTTTTGTAAATTTTATGCTTATGTAAAAACACCTTGATATCTCATCTGGTTTAAGCGCTATTGAGGATTCATGGAAAAACATATTTCACCACATTTCACTGACTTACTATAATTTTCAAATTAAAAAAAAAATCTTTATTTGTATCTATGGCGTAAGGAAAGCCCCTTTCAAAATGTCACATATCTCGGTCCAGAGGTTTGGACTGTGCGTTGACGAGTTTACTAGTGTGTGAATGGGGCTCTTCATTTTATATAGAGAGATTATGTATGTAGTGTCAAAGTAAATTACACAAAATTACCAAGAAAACATTAAAATATTTTTTCATATATCATACGCCAATTGCGTCAAAAGAAAAAAAATGGAAAAAAAAAGTATGGTGGTATGTGGAAATGGTTATGGAGGTTCAAAGCATTCTTGTAGTCAGCATCAAATTTTATGTAATACAGGTATAAAATTTAAGAGGTTTTAGTAACGTGTCATTCGTTCGTTGGTTTGTCAAGGCTATCAAATAAGTTAACAATTAAGCAGAAGAATGAATATGTGCATAAAATATAATCTTAAAAATTTAATAAAACATAACATATATAACGTTTGAATAACATAAGGAAAGTTATACTATCGAAGCATGTGTAAACGAATATCTAGAAAATATTTTGCGAGCCTAAAACTCGTTCAAACAAATCAAATCGCTACGCAAATAAAAAAAATTAATTCAATATTATTTTGCTGACTGCATCACATACAGGAGGCCGCGGTGAGTGAAGTGACTACTGCTCGACAAACCTAAGTGTGTCTTCGTAAAATATGTGAACTACAGCCGTCCCCCTCTCTGACATACCTCACCCTCCTTCTCTCCTTTGCCCCGCTACATCCTCACTGCCAATAGCGAGCAAGTGGCAGACCACTAACCTTGCGTCGCGACAAGCAGTGTGTACAGTCTCGTCAGCTTAAAAGTGACAACCGGTGTGTAGTTAGTTGTCCAAGGGGCCTAAGCTCGAACTGCACTCGTATACGAAATGTTAAATTTTCTGTCGAAACTCGCACGAGTTTAAAAAACGGAAAGCTCGAACCATACGAGAGCCCTCGTATACGTCCAGACCGTGCGAGTTGGTACTCTCTCTGTAGGCACCGTTCACCTTCACAACTCGTATACGTCGAGTGTAATTAGCAGACAATATGGCCGCGATGGCTAATGCCACCTCCTTGAAATATAGAGAGCTTGACGGCACACGTGGAATATAAGAATTACATACCTGCGCGAAACACAATAAAAAAACAGCAGTACAAAATTACTGATGCTGAAAACTACTAATAAATTTGGACTAAAATGAATGTTTTTACAACGTACGTAATACTTAATAATAACCTCACTTATAGTTTGTGAGGTAATAGGTGAGTGGACAGCCGACCCCCCCCCCCCCCCCCCCCCCCCGTGGCTCAGTTAGTTTCGAAACATAACGCGCATTAAAAACTGATTCCCAGACTCGTAAAAAAAAATTCCACACTGCTGTACTTGACTTTTAGGAACTTGACTGATGCAAATATTACCCACGGTCGTGTAAGAATAATTTTTCTGCTGATTTACCAACACTACTATGATCAAAGTATACACATTCAACTTGCAACAAACCTTGCGATATTCTATTTTTTTATATTCTGTCATTCCAAAATGAATTAAGTTGTGTTATTATTTCCTCCCTCAACATTCTGTCTACTCTTACTGTAAAAATATAACATAAAAGCGAAATATAAAGAAGGCCGCATTCGTAACTAGAAGTAATCTTATTTTTAAGAATAAATTTCTTTGTAACCGATAATATTTTATACATTACGTAAAAAAATGTGATAAAAATTGTGTTATCTATTTTTATAATGAAGTATTATATATAGGCTATACGAAAGTTTTCAAATATTTCAATTTTTTTCCACAATTTATTTATGGATCCACAAAATGTAGCGAAATATATGTATTAAATCGATAAATACTGAACGAGCACCGCTAATTCAAAAGGAATTTTCTTTTGCCCGTTTTCATTTTGTTCAATTCCACGATTTTTAAATACACCGGCACGCATGTGTCAACATATGAACTGGACTTTGTGATTAGCGGCCTCCCGTCACAACTTTTTACTTTTTCACTTCATGGGTGCCAACCTGACTAAATGACACACATTTCCACTCGAACGCTACTCCCTTCGAATAAGTAAGGCGTATACGAGTGACCGATGTTGGAGCTTACAAGCTCCGTCTCGTTTACGTTTTGCGCCGTACGAGACGATTCGCATACGAGGTCTACTCGCACAAACTCGAGCTTAGGTCCCCAGGTCGTGTCGTTTTACACCGCGCATATATAAGCTATATCATTACACAGGCCTATTAGACCTACTACAGATGGTCGCTTACAATATTAATGAAGTGTACAGGGAGGGCCCCAAGACATGTTCCTCCACTGCCTTCACACGGCGACATCGAAACACTAGCGCTATTACCTCCCCTACCCTGGGCTACGCTTAGGTTTGTCAAGCAGTAGAGCACTCGCCTACCTACCAAGGTGATTCGGGTTCGATTCCTAGCGGGGTCGGTCACCGGACTTTCGCATGTGAGAATCGTGCCGTATGATACTGCTGATCGGCGGATTTTCTCGAGGATCTTCCGTTTACCCCACCCTACATTTCAGCGCCGCTCCATATTCATATCACGTCATCCCTTACCAGTGCTAAAGACCTAGCCGTTACTGCGGGCCACAAAAAAAATCTCTTCACAAAGAGGAAATTACGTTCCAATAAGTAGCTGAATAGAAAATACTGAAAGTTGTTGAAACCAATTAAATCACGAAGAAAGCATCGGCATTTAAAGTAAAACAATTTAAAAATAACATCACAGTCTTCTATGTGTGTGCAAAGGTGACTTTTTAAATAAGGTTGTGCTTTCTTCGTCGTCAAAAGTTAAAGTTTGCTACGGTTTTGATGGACGGATAACATTTTATGAGGCTGCTGATTGGCTGTAGGTCACGTAATTAACGGTCCCGCAGATGAAAGGTGAATGACTAACTTTAGCTTTATACGCCATTTAAGAAGGGGTATGCTGTTAATTTTTTTTTTGTTTAATTGAATGTTGACTGTATAGTATCTGCCCCACAAGTCTGAGATTACAAGGTGCGAAGGCCCGGTAAGTGATATGCGAGGTAGTAGAATCGCTTTTACTATAAAATTCAAGAAAATATTTCTACTTTGAAAGACTTGCTGGGAAGCAACATTTTAAGATTATCACATTACAACAAATAGCCCACGTGACACACGTAATCCCGTACTACTGAATAATACGTGCTAAATAACATTCATAGAAATATGAAATGTTTATGTATATTACCACGAAGCTAACCTTGTAACATTATTTCCTTGAAAGTTGAAAGCACGTTGTTTTATCATTAATATCATTGTATTTTCGTGATGGACATTGTAAGAGTAAAGATTTCAAAACAATTAAAATTCACTTTTAATGGAATTTCTGGTAAGAAATTATATTTACCCTATATTTATTTTTATGTCATAGTAGTCTATTACACAGATTCTTGATTATTACACGAAGTTTGCATTGCAAACAGCACCGATGCTGTTGTAGCAATTTGTAAGCGCAAGGATGTTGTCAATATTTTTGGTTACGCATAATTAATGAACTGATTCTTAAATTACAGTGTGTAGTTTTGTTGTTTTTTTCATATAAATTAATATTTTTAGAGGGCAAGTCTCCTTCATTGTTAACTGTCCCGTTGTAAAACTTCGCTAAAATTTTTTTATAAAAAAGTCACAAAAAGCAAGTTTAATATTCAGCATATCTAAATACGAAAAATGCTAAAAGTGCACCATATTACACCTTGAAATACCTAATTTTCCCGGGGAAGGACCCCCGTACCCCCCTCCTTCCACTTTATTAGAGGGGTTTATTGTTCCAAGATGTGACCTCACCCCCCTCCCTCCAGTTCCGAAATGTTCCTACGCACCTGCTCTCAAAACATTTCAGTATCGTTGCCGCCGAGTATTTTTGCTGCCTTATAAAACTTTTGTTGCTTTATATACACACTAGTTGCAAAATAAAGATGAGGGACAGGTAACACATTATTAGAATGTGAAAGTAAACATTTGTAGAATTAATAAAAAATAAACTGAAAGATAATAATATCGACTAATAATACACCGAAATCTGATATGTTTGTGGCACAACGTCAATATTTTTACTCCCCATTAAATGTACAATTACTTATGAACATAAAATATTATCCACGGTTATTCTCTAATAAAGGCGGCTAAGCGTTTGTTAACCGCAGTATCATGTTGCGATTTGTGTCCTTTTTCCCCAAAGTCTTCGCTTGCTGCTGTGTGACGCAAAGCGCTCATCAGTCGCGTGCGTGAAGGCCTGCCTGCCGAACATGCCCGAAGCGGGACTTAGACATATTTCCACCTTCACGAGTTGGCCCATTTTTTGTGTCCATGACTGTACATTATGCTTCCGAATTGTGAACACGCATTTGCGTAATTGAAACGCATTAATACGTTACATGAACGATGAACTCGTAACAGCAGCAGACAGAATTCTTGGAAAACAAAACAAGTAATGGTATAGCGTACATTCTATAATTACATTAATTAATTTTCTGAATTACCATAGTTAACCATTTAAATGTTCGTGTGGCCATAATTAGCCTGTTTTATTTTTCTGTAGATAAACTAAGTAGGTCAGTCGTAAGTGGAGATAGCGTGGTGTTAAAATAAACGCTCCGTTGCTTGTGGTAGTGTTAGTTATCTAAATGGACCCATGACTGTAATTAGTGTAATAAAATGTTGAAATACTTAATACAATTTTAAAGTAATATTACTTTGTGAAAACCTCATTTGCAGTTTCGTTAGCAGAAATAGTTTACGTAAAACCCGTTTACGTACACGTTACTGCTGTTTGAAATACTCCCAGCTCTAACATTTTATATTTTTTTTATAAATGTTTTAATGGAAAACTTTTTCCATTTTACTATTTTCTGTTTTAATGTATTTACAAGCTTAATTTTGTAGTAACACTGACATTTATTTACACTACCTATGTAGGTTTTCCTGCTATAGGTAAATTGACGAAAACTCTGCAGCGGAAGGATATTAAAACGGAAAATTCTTTGATTTCACGCATATATATATATATATATATATTTATTTATTTATTTATTTATTTATTTAAGGTTCTTTCACTTTAATGGAGTGGTTGTCTAACAGTGTAAAACTTCAGCGTAGCTGCTAAACGCGTACTCCAAGTTTCCCGACGCAAAACAAATTAAATCGTTGTTATTTTCTTGAACACGTGTTCTTGAAAATCGCGTAAGTTACATAAACAAGAAAGTTTGGATTTTGTGAAGGGAAAAGTTGGTAAATAATTTGAATATCGTAGCCTTTATTGCAGCGAGTTTTGCGTCGCTTTGTTGTGCACAAGGGCATATTGGGTTTAGGGGAGGGGAGGGTCGTTCAGTTTTTTTACAGTCGGTTAAAACTGCTCGACAGAAAAGAAAATTAATTAATCATTTGATATTTGCCTCGATGATAACGTTTTTGGCCAAATTAAAATAAATTGAGTATCCTTTAGGTTTTGCGTAACGACATGTCAAAATGAAACCTAAACTGTTTTTGGAACCCCTTCCAGCAATAAAAAACTAACTCACGTACAGAAACAAGATAACTCGCAATTAATATAGATACTTTGAAATAGTTTAGGTCACAGAATCACGTTTTAAACTAAAGCTTTCAGATATCAATCATTTTCTGCTTTCAGAAGACGAAACTTTTGGCGATTGAATAAAATGTGGAATACAATTTACTTATTAGTAGAATTTTTTTTCTAGTATTCTTTGGCGGGAAAACATTTATTTGCTCACAGTTTTCAGGGTATCTTTATAAACAACCACAACTATCCTGTAGAATTGTTGGCTGCTCCGAGAAGAATAACAAAGGAGAGTAGTGGTATGTGGACCTAACAGGTATTGAACGTCAATCAGTTTTAATTAACGTGTAAATCTCTAAACTTGCTCTCACCAGGGATTTCTGGAAGGCAGCACCCTTAACGAAACATAAAATAACACCAAAGAAATGGATCTGTATCAAAATAATGTAAAATTTTGTCACATTCACGTTTTATTAAAAAAAAAAAAAAAAAAAAGTAACTAAGGATATGAAATTGTCAGTGTTAAAATGTAACAGGTAGACAGCTGCGAGAAAACTTAAACGAAAAGAAATCTAAATCCTGGAATAGACTTGCAGCTTACTGTATACATTATCAACAATTTATACAACAGACAAGAATGAGATAAATAATACAAATGACTTGTACAGTTGAGTGCAGTAGAAGAGAAAAATAAAAATTAATTTAACTAAGCTTACATACAAATCTGAAACAGTATGTCCGTAAATAACTGTTCTGGTAATACGGTTAGTATCCAGTAGTAAAAAGCTATTATCAACAGACGCAACGTTTTACTTTACTCTTAATGTATGTTATTAAAGAGATACAAAAATAATGGACGTGGCTAAAACGGTACTGTAGGGCATCGTAACAGTCTCCTGTAGGTATAGGAAGAAATTACAAAATGGTATCTTGTAATGAAATTCTTTGTCCTTCGACATGTGAAATAGTATAATATAGTTGCAGAGCTAGTTAGATTGTTACTAGACTACAAGGGGCGAGATCAGGGCCTGGAAGTGCGCGGACTATAAGGCCAACTATTGCTGACTAACTACGTGCATTATCGCCTCTAAACACGAGGCACTCAACCGACGTATGCTTTCCCTCGAGGACTCTTCTTAATCCCACGTCACAAATTCAAACATGAAAATATGTAGTATCAATTCTGCACCTTCGCGGAATCTATACCTACATACAGGATGTCCAGAAATAAACACGTAATAAGCATAAGCACGCCTAACACTAATCCTGGACTAAATTGGAGACGAAAATGTTAGTGGCGAAGCGTTGTACGACATTTTATATGCACAATGTGGCAGCATAGTACTATAGTTAATTTCCTCTTGTTCTTCCAGATATCTTATCTTACTATAAGCGGTTCGGAATAAAGAGAGTGCTCAAAAAGCCCTGCTGAAGATCTATTTTCTGTAAATTCGTATCTTTCCGCGCATGAAGTCTATCGACGGGAAATGTCTAACCTCTCTGGACACATCACTTGATGTTTGCTCGTGTAAGATACATTGTGGAAGTCAGCAGGAATCTATACGGATTGATAAAAAAATATTTTAATTACTTATACAAAATACAATACTGTCGCTTTCGGTTAGCTTTATTTCAATATGGTTGTGTTTAAATAGGAAAATACATGGAACTATATTATGTACTTTCGCTGCCAACCAAACAAGCGGTAAGGTAACTAGCGTTTATGTTGAATTATATGCAGTAACGGCTAGTTACATTTTTTTAGAGGTTAAATTTGTATTGCTCACTTTATCCCGATCGACCTATACTAATGTTCTGATCTGCAGATTATGGGTGCATATTATAATCCCGAGCAGTCCAAACATGGCTCTATATTTACTTGACGTAATATACATGAAATAATACCTGATCGTGGAGCGCAAGAGGGGACTATCTCCATGCAGTGTTGCCACATTGAATGCAGTCGTGCAACCTTTTGCCAGTTGAATGTTCATTTCGAATCTAGCCAATTTTTGCGTATTATGTTTATTATGCGTTAGTTTCTGGAGATCCCGTAGCCTACATTCAGTGACAATATCATATGATCTTTGAAAGAACTGTGCAATGAGAGTGCATGACTGGATTTAGTTGCTTGGACATACTCCATTGCGAAATAAATGACTGTCAAAAGCTTGTTTTATTTGACCCGATTCCATTTTTGGAATTTTATGTTGTGTATGTATCTTGTTGACTAAAGCATACTCTGCTTATTTTACGTCATTTTGTCTTATTTTTATTTTCTTTTGACAGTCATTTCTTTCACGATGGAGTATGTCCAAGCAACTAAATCCAGAAAATATTGTACCTACACCGGGTTGGATGTATGGCGGTATGCAACGACGCTAGAGAGACGGGGCGAACTATAGGGATGGACCCTTGTTCCACCACCGAGCTGCAAAATATCCCGGTATTTAATTAAACATGCGGGTCCGGCGTGTAATTAGTGAGGCCTCGCTATCCGTTATAATGACCGGAGGGGGAAGGGGCCCGGCCATAGATTGATGAGCAGAGTCAAGCCTCTGGTCGCAGGCTACAGTCTCCAGAAACATGGTATATTCTCCCATCTACCCCTTTATACTGCCTTATATGCATGTATTGAACCATCTGCTTGGGTCCTCCGAAAGAGAAATATGTATTTGTATAGGATGTTACAAAATTGCATGTCAGTGTTCTGGGGATTGATCTTCACGTCTAGAGGAACAAAACATGTTACGTAAACATAGACCGTGAAGCACACCTATACGTAGCTACATGTCTCATGGCTGAATCTTAAGAGCGCGGTCTGCCGCAATTTTCATCACCATGTTTTAATTGTTATATTTGTACTGGTTATTTTTTTTCTTGTTTTAGACACAAAATGTGACCAAATTTTCCTCTTATAAAAATTTTTTATTTCGCATAGTTTTTGAGTAATGGCTCGTTAAAGTCAACATTTGCATGTTTCCGTTTTAAGGACTACACTAACATTGACTTACCAAACTGAAAAAAATTCACAGTGAATAACGACGTTGTAGGCTACAAATTCAGCTATGTTTAACCACAAAATAAAATTTTTTTGTATTTTTTTTTTTAATTTATGGAATTTTTCAAAATTTTATTTTAAGTTTCAGAATTTTTATTTAAATACAACAAAAAATATTATTTGTTTTTATGTGCATGTCGGTCGGCGCGGTCTACAGCAATTTTCATCACAATATTTATGTTTTTTTATTTGTACCAGACAGTTTTTTTCTTATATTAGAAACAAAAAAGAATAAATTTTGCTCTTATGAAACTTTTTTATCTCTCATAGTTCTCGCGTAACAGCTTATTAAAGTCAAAATTTGCATGTTTCCGTTTTAAGGACTACACTAAAACTGACTTACCAAACTGAAAAATTTCACAGCAGTTAAAGATGTCGCAGGCTACAATTTTACATACTTAAAAGCAAAAAAATTAATCCTTTTTGTATTTAAATAAAAATACTAAAATAAAAAAAATAACAATAAAATCTTTTTTTTAAACAAAAATATTTTATTTTGGGGTTTAACATAGCTGAACTTGTAGCCTACAGCATCGTTATTAAGTTATAAATTTTTTAAGTTTGTTATGTGAGTTGGTTTTAGTGTCGTCCTTAAAACGGAAACTGCAAAATTTTGGCTTTAACGAGCCAATACGCAAAAACTATGCTAGATAAAAAAATTTATAAAAGCAAAATTTAGTCACATTTTGTGTCTAAAACAAGAAAAAATATCTGGTATAGATGTAAAAATAAATATATGGTGATGAAAATTGCTGTATATCGCGCCCTTTATGTGGAACGCTACATCGGACAATGCCTATTGTACAATTAAACACGAATCGTTTGGTATGTAGTTGCCAATAACTAAGGACCTGAAAATTTCGCGTTTTATTTTAGGCACAAGGTATAATTCCAGCAACTGTAAGTTCGCGTTTCTTTCACAATTGGTCCTTGACTTATTCGACGCTTCGTGTGAGTCGCTGACGCAATACTACAAATTTAACTAAATACAGGCCTATATCACTGTGTCAGCGAGCAGCTAATGAAAAGTTGCGGTGTGCTTGAGTGCACACATATTCTTGGATGCTAGCCTACAGGTTAGTGAACCCGCGAATTTTCCCCCGTCTCTGTCAATAACTAAGGAAAGGATATTTCGCGAGTTCAACGACATGCGTGTTAGAATCAATTGTACTATTTATACACAAGCCCCGACCATTTGTCAACTAGCTGCTACTCAGTGGAACAACAGACAATGAACTAATAGACAGGGCTTCAGTTTCCATAGGACAGTTAATTATAACATGTCTGTCACTGAACTCGCGAATTACTCCTTTCCCTATTAATAACAGATGCAATAGCATTCCGCAGTAAGACGATCCAGTTCACACGCTATGTTTTGTACGAATGCATCGTGTAATGTGAAATGTAGTGCAGAAACGGTGCATTTCCGGACTATAATTAGAGCCATTTTTAGAGATGCATGTTAGAATCAAATATCCTATACATACTCAAGCCCCGACCATTTGTCTACTAGCTGCTAGTCAGTGGAACAACAGACAGTGAACGAATAGACAGGGCTTTAGTATGTTTAGGATAGTGGGTTCTAGCATCCGGTCATTGTTCGTGAAATTTTCCTATCTCTAGCCATTCTGTTTCAATGCCTCAGGTGCACATCTGCAGTTCTGCTTCATGGTCAGTGATTGGCTAGTTTTAACTCTTAGCGTCTTGGGATCTACCAGCAAATCACAGACGTGTGGTGTCGCAGTAACCTCATTCTGATTGGTACAGTTAACAAACGCACTCTGCCAATAGCCGTCAACTACTGGTGCGTAGTGTAGCGTGGCCTAGGTCCAGACCCCAGATTAATTTGATATGTTTCAATTTTAGTTGTCACTTATAATATAGGCCTCATGGTCATTCTAACAATGGTGTCTGAAAGTTTTGTTAAGAACAATTTGTAATTTATTTGTTAAATGCCAGCATGTCAGTGGAAATTAATTTGTATTTAAAATAATCAATTTGAGTAACTGTGAACTAATTCTTCTTAAAATAAGTAACATTTAATTTGGTAATAAGAAATTACTCATTTAACAGTAAGAATAACAGTTAGCTTAATTATATTCATATTTATTTAAAATTTAAATGGTTGTTTATGTCTGGTAAATTTATATGTTCTTTTTGCTTAAATTGTTTGCATTTTAATTTAACGAAATTATGTGTGTTCATTGTTAAAGCTTGGAGTGTAAAAAAGACAGTGATATCAATCTAAATTTAATGTTTCCAAGAAAAGTTACTATATTTCAGCGCAAAACCTGCCTATAAACATGAACGTTAAGAATTTGCCGTCATATTTGTTTGCAACCAATAAGATCACAGACTGTTGCTGATTGGCCGCGTCAAATTTTAATCTAATGTTTATTTCACCTAGCAACAAGGTTAATACTAAATATATTTGTATATAACTGATTTGGAAACTAAAATGTTAATGTTTTTAATTATGTGGAGATATCACGAGTGCAAAATGTTCTTTAACTATGTAAAAAACATAATATTTTAAATCGTTTCCTGTAATGGCCGCGTGGCGGCACCACTGACGAGCAACACCGGCAGCTTGCGCGCGAAAGGCTGGGAGTCGTTGGCGAGATGTAGCCCGAGACGATTGTGTGTAGTTGGACCGCTGAGGTCATATTCAAGATGGCGTGAGCAGAGCCGGTTGTGCGGGAGTGGGGTGACGTTGGAGGCAGAACCGATAGGGTTCTGCTGGTAAAATGCCGTGAACGGGTGGTTCTGACGAACTAGTACTGATTTATTTCGTAAGTAATTTGTAAAGTTGGGGTTTTCATTTATCAGGAACTGATAAATTCTCGGTGATCACCGGCACGGTTTGTTAAATGTAATTTTTTCTTCGGTTTGCTCAAAAGGGTGCCCCCCGGCAGTCGGAATTAATTTGGGACGTAATTTCATTTAATAAACCCCAAAATTTTGTGAAAGTTCTGCCGATTTATTCCTTGTCTCGTGCTACGTTGTGAGAACCCACGCCCTTTGTGTTGAAGTCGCTGAGCTAGTCGTAGCAGTAGTAGCTGACGCGCCACACTTTTATCGCCCAAAGAGGAGGCATGATTTGCCGCGCTACATTTTTGTACGCCCATCGTGGGGCTGCAGCAGTGCGACTCGCTACAGTAGTGAACCTGACGCATTGACACAAAATGTTGCATAATTCTTTACACAAAAAATCATCGGCTCTACCTGTGATCATATAACTTTTTTGTTCCTCTAAATGTGAGAATTTTTGGCCCAAAATAATGACACGCAATTTTGCAACAGCCTCTGCATGCTGTTGTGTTTAATATGTAGTCTATACGGTGGCCTTAGAGCGCCGCAAGATATCAGTGTATAGCGAGTTGGCCCTGTTGTTGATTGATTTAGTTTCTGAAATAACTGCCAGCGCCACATGTATAAAAGTTGTTCTTTACACGTAGCTACGATAAGAAATGCGACCACGTCGTACTACTACTGCTCCTGGTGGCTTCGTCAAGATCTGCATTGATCTTATTCAAAGTTATCTCTATCACTATAGCCAAACCACAAATGTTTGAAACCTGTTAGGGGTTTAGAAAAAAAAACGTATTAAAATAGTGCCCAATTTTTTTAAAAATGTCGCACACCTGTAAAGTGGACAAAAATATCCCAAATATCATTCATATCACATGTTTCTGAATTTTGTGTTCTATATTATATACATGTGTGTTGGTGTGTGTATGTATAATTTTCAAAACATTGCCTTGGAAGACACATTTTGGCGCTAAAAAAAGTTGTAAATGTACAGGTGTTTGTAAAAACATTGGAAATAGATAGTCAGTTACATCGCATCGTAAAGGTTAAAATGCCCGCCTGTTGAGCGCCAAGGACGATATTGACCGGCTCATCTGGTGCGGTATCGCCTCTACCGCAAGACAATTAAACGGCTTGCAGTGGTATCGTAGATTATTCGCCTGACTAACACTTTCAGTGGTCACTCCCTCATTTCATTGGTGGAACGTTTGGGGGACTACGAAATGATCTATCTAATTACCATTCCGACACGTTTGAAGTGTTTGTTATTTTTCGTAAGTGTACACACTAGAAGCACGGTTACTAGATTTTTAGAATAAAGAGTTCTGCTAGCACGCTGCAACGCTGTTGACAAGGCATACAGGCAGCCGCCTTAAAAGTCCATCTCTGAATGGGTCGAGGAGGCCAAAAGAGGTGCACAAGAAACCCGTGCGAAAGATGATCCAAAACAGAGAAGGATGTATAAGCAATGCAAACATCATGAAATTATTTGAAGAGAAACCACTGAAAAGGAGGTCCATACGTTAAATTTTCGAGGAAGAAGAAAAGCAAAGAAGTGAAAGAAATAAGAGGTTGTGAGATGAGAGGAGGAAGAATGCCAAAAAACCCAAAGTTGTCGAAATTCGAATAAAAAAAACCACTGTAATCGTTTGTATTTACATGTATGTCGCCATCTTACATCATGTATTGTTTGTAGTGTTAGCGACACATTTCTGAAGCTAATTACATAAGATTTGATTTTCATAATTACTGAATTGTTTTACTGTCCACCGTCAGAGCAGTCGCTGGAAATATCATTAAAGGGCAGAGAGGGGTTGACGTGGACTCTGCAGGGGTGGGCAGGCTTGCCTTGCCTGTTGCCGCAATAACCAGCCCGCCCGCGTATGTGGGTAGACCCCTCCCCCCCAACACTTCTCAACCACCGCTGTACAGTAGCCTGGCGTGTTTGATCAGCGCTCTCTCGCGTCGAACAAGGTCTTTGAAGTGCGTCCTGGGTTTGTGTTCCAAGCCTAAGCTCATTTGCGCCGACAGTGATCGTGGCTATGCGGATCGCAGGTTGGGGTAAGGGGGGCAGTGGCATAGTTCGGGGAAGGGGGTAGGGGTTATAATTCCCTTTGCCACTCATGACTTATTTTGAAGAAATTTATTTACAAATTAAAAATTATTTTACCAGTAAAATATTAAATGTTTCGTTTCGAAAACTGCTAAGATAGCATTATTTTCAACGTTGAAACACAAATTTTCTTGGGTGAGGAAACCTCTTACCCTCCAACTTATAGGTGTGGTAAGGTTTATTTTTTAATTCTCAGGTTAATTTCCCTCCCCTTCCCTTACATAAATCCTGGATACGCCCGCCACTGGAGACAAGAGGCTGTCTATTGTTTACAAAAAATTTACGGTAATCGTTTGTAAATGAACATCTTCTGCCATCGTAGATCTAGTATTGTTTGTAGTGTAAGTAGAAAATATTTGTGTCATAATGTTGTACGATAACATTTTACGTGCACAATGTGGCAACATAACTCTGTAGTTAGTCCCTTCTTGCGCTTCACATATATCTTATTTATATTAATACTACAGTATTCTCCCGATTATCCGTGTGTGGATCCGATTAGCAGATTATCCGCGCAAAATATTTCACTTCAAATAGTACAAAAAAAAAGTGGAAAATGTTTTTGATTATTTTTACAGAAACGCTGTTTACTCGCATTTTGTTAACCAACGTGTTATGCCTGCGACCGTATTTTGAAAGGCTTGAAGAAGATTTAAGTCTTATCCAGCAGTCGAAACAATTAGCCCCGTCAATGAATGGATCAACGAGATTGTCCGCACGTCGCGTATGAATGGATTAGCGAGATTTTTATCTTGGATAGATTTTTTTTACTATTTGTGTTTTTAGAGTACCGTGCATACCCCCTACTCATTAATGCGAATAGTCAAGAGTGTACTGTATTAAATGGCTTCCTTTTATTGCAGGAATGAATTTGACCTTCTTTCATTCAACTGAGATCTAAGAAAGGGTAAAAGTGGATTTTCCGCGATTTTGGATTATCCGAGGTATCGGCCCCTTCCATTAGTGCGGATAATATGTAGTTTACTGTACAACTGTTCTGACCGGCAGTATAAAGGGGTAGATGGAAGAATGTACCCTGCTTCTGGAGACTGCAGCATGCGACCAGAGGCTTGACAATGCTCCGTGCAGTGTTACCACATTGTGCATATAAACTGTCGTCGTACAACAATTTGTCTCTTACATTTCTGTCGCCAATTTAGCCCAGGATTCGCGTGTTTGTTTCTGGACGCCCTGAATATGTACCACTAACTTACACTCTAAAAAATAGTTTGTAAATTTGCCACACGTGCGTATAGGAGCGCTAAGATAGTAGGTATGGTAGAATCGTTTCCCAGACATCCGTGGTAGCACTCATAAACTTTGTTATAAAACAGTCAAATGTATACTGAAGTATTGTATTGTAACAGTTGTAAAAGTTTGCATGTTTACAAGACGGAAGTATGGTAGGCCCTAACTGTCCCATACTACGTTTAGGTTAATTACTTCGTAAACATTTTAGGAATTTTTTTACAGTGTAGTATAGGAATTAATATCTGTATTTAACCCAAATGTAGTGTCTATGTTACGGTAGTTACTAATCAATGTAACTGTTGGCATGTTTCTATGGATAGTTACAAGTATGTAAATGTTTCTACAGTACAGTCCAACATTCACATTAAGAGCCCTATACAGCTAACGCATGATCATTGTTGCAGCATGTTAGGAGAAAGTGTTTTTATCAATTACTACTGAACGTGTGCTTGATATTCCTATTTACGAAAATAAAACACATTTAAAACTATGTTTCTATATTTTTGTTTTCTAGATTATCATGGCTTGAATCATTGTTTGGGGTACCTCAAAGTGGCCAAAAAATTATTTTTTTTAGACTGCTCTAATGTGAAAAAATACCAACCGGAATCGTAAACAATAATAGAGAAGCGCGCGCTGGACTTAGTACGTACTTTCCGTAAATAAAGCAGTAGGGTCACCGCTTAAAGTCTCATAGGAATAAGCCAACGGCCGAAACACTCACGTCGTTTTCGCGCCCCGTGCATAAAGGTGATACGGTTGTTGACGTACAAGCCAATATAGTTCTTATCGCCTTCCTGTTTCCATACCTCAGGCGCAGCATCTAGCGTCTACTGTACGGGGCCGTTAAGTCCCACAACAGTCTTCTCTTCTTGCGCTGTTTCCCCGCCGATCTTGTAACAACACATCGTTAGAGACACTGGAAAATCGCGGGAAAAGTTGATTGTTTGCTAGGCTCCAACATGCTGTATATAACCCTGAATGTTTTGTATCTATATTGGCTATCGTTTATCTGAGGCATTGTTTCTCTTTTCAACAGGCCCAGTTAGAACGGTACAGCTTGAACACACAGCGGATGTGATTCGCCACAAAACTGTTCACACGTGTCGCGGTTAATATACTATAGTTTATTGGAGACTATGCTAAACATTTTCGCGATTTTCCAGTGTCTCTACACATCGTTGATCGTAGCGGTTCTTATTTGTGACGTCACATCGCACTCTGCCGCAGACGTTCATGCCTTCCGTGTGCCATCTTCGACGTACGAACAATAACTTACTTACTGAACGTGCCCCCACCAACATTTATACAGAATGTTGCAGAATTGCATGTCGATGTTTTCAGGAATATTACTCACATCTAGAGAACATAAGCCCGTAAACGCACGGTTACTATACTACATGTCTAATGACTAAGAGACGGGAAAAATTCGTCGGAGTCACTAACCTATAGGCTAGCTTCCAAGAACATGTGTGTATTAAAGCAGACATTATCTGCTCACTGGCTGCTCGATGACGCAGTGATATGGGCCTGTATTTAGTTGCTTCTGTACTATTGGCTAAGCCACTTACAGCAAGTGTCAAACAAGTCACGACGGGCCAATTGTGAAAGTGGCACGTACTTACAGTTGATGGAATCCTAGCTTGGGGCCGAAATAAACGGGATTTTTTCAGGTTTTTACTCGTGACTAGGACCACGATTTTGTCACGAAAATATTTCTGCCCCACCTAGTTTCAGTGACTCACGTGCACCTCGGCAGCCTTGCTTCATGGTTATTGGCAGCATGTCTATGTTCATACATGTTTCTAGTTTGACTGCACCAATCAGAATAAGAATATTGTGACTCAGTACGTCTGTAATTTGCCAAGGAGAGTGAGGGTAAAATCATTCAATCACAGACGATGTAGCAGAGCTGTAGACGTGCACATAACGCATTGAAACCAAATGTTGCAAAAAAATATTTTCGCCATAAAATCGTGACTTACAAGGCATGGCGCTCGGGCCGGATAATATTATTGCTTAACGCTGCATCATACAATGTCTAACGTACAATTAAATACAAGTGTGCTATGTTCTTACCAATAATACCTGCAGTGGCATTCCATATTAACACGACCCACCTCGCGCGGTATGCACTATACATAATGTATTGTGCAGTGTAGTGCAGAAATAGTACATTCCCTGACCTCTGTAAGGCGCCCGCCGACTGGCCGTGTGTTTGAGTGTATGAGGCACGGCGCCAAGGGCAGGGCCAGATTTACCAGTATCGGCCCTAGGGCGTAACTTCCACAGTGGCGCGCTTTTAGCGAGGAGAAAGTGTAGGGAATTTTCCATCACTGTTTTTAATAGTGCATACACGTAGAGACCGGAAAAATTCGTGGGTTCACTGACCGGTAGGATAGCCTCCAAGAACATATGTGAACTCCTATAGACAGCAGCTGTTTATTAGCTGCTCGCCGACACAGTTAAATGGGCCTGTATCAGCTACAGTTTTGTTATTGGCACAGCTACTTCCATAAAGTGTCGAGTAAGTCAACGGCCAATTGTGAATTTGATACAGACCTATAGTTGCTGGAACTCTAGCTTGTGCTTAAAAGAAAACGCGAATTTTTCAGGTCTCGACACGGCGAGCAGTAAAAAATGTTAATGTTAAAATGCTTCTGTCAACTAAAGCTCTCTCTATTAGTATTATCTAATCTATATGTGTAAAAATTTTTTTTTTCAAACAACTGCGTTAGGTTAAACTAAATATTTTCTGAATAACAGGGACTGGAAAATTTTGCGAATTCAATGTCCTGTAGGGCTAGAATCTGTTATACTATGCATACTCAAGCCTCGACTATTTTTTTGTTCACTAGCTGCTAAAGGCGGTTCAGAATAAAGTGAGCACTCAAAACAGCCCTGCTAAAGTTCTATTTTCAGCCAATTCGTATCCGTCCGCGCGTAACGGCTAAAGACGGGAAATGTCTAACCTCACTGGACACGTCACTTGGTGCTTGCGCGTTTAAGATAAACTGTGCAGTCGATAGGAACCTAAATAATTTGATCTAAAAAAAAGTTTATTAGTTATATAAAACAAACATATATTAAATTCAGTTGATTTTATGAAAGTATAGTTGTATTTGAATAGGAAAATATACGGAACTATATACGGCAATTCGCTACCAACCACACGAGCACTAAAGGAACTATAGTTAATTTTGAATTATATGCAGTAACGGCACGTATACCGTACTTCGAATGCTATTCCTAAGCAGATATCTCTCGTATGGTTTGAACTGTTTCCGAATAATCTTGAAACGGCCGAAGCTCTGTACACCTCTTGGCAGGGATATGGAACAATTATTGTGACGTCACACGACGATGCTGGTTCCAAACATATTTGTTCTCGGCACATGTTAAACAGTGATCTAATTTTACATTCCTAAGAAAGATTGGGTATATTATATTGTTTTTAGAAATAAGTAAAATCGTATAAGTTATGATCATAGCCTAACAGATAAAATTGCAGCATACTCGGAGTTATTTATGTGTAAGCAGCGACGAGGTAACTTAACCTAAAGGTAAACTTGCATGTTTGTTCTCGTTTGAATTGTACAATTAAAAAACGGGCAATTACAAAAATAATGGATTTAGTCAACTGGTAACATATACCTACATTTATATTTCAATGCTTAACTTTCAAAACAAACATTTGTTTGGAACCAGTGCGCTCGTGTGACGTCACAACTAGTGGTGTCCATTGTTAAATTTTAACAGCAACGTGCTAAATTTTGTAATACCGTTTTCGAATCGTCTTATTTTATTATTTATTCCATCATAGTCGTTAAGTATCCAATTGCCCTTTGACGTGAATAATTCTCCCCGAATCTAATGTTACATTTATTCAGAGTGAGGATAGCAGCTACGTACTACGATGGTCTCTGCTTTAAAATAAACTCTCACATTAAGGTTCGTTTCCCCCAATAAACCTTCTTGTAGACGTCTGCCGAAAGGGCAGACGCAGTGCGTAAACGCATGTTTATTTAAATACGTCTCGTTCCTTCCACAAGAACATCTGCCGGCATCACTCGTTAAAGAAAGAATGTCGCTTTCGTTGGAGTGGTTGACTTGGGTGAATGACGGGGTGAGGGGATGGAAGGGACAAGCAACGTTAGACTTCTCGACTATAACGTAATCACAAAGCGCAAAGGTTATTCGTGACAAGCCAGTTTCATGTCTTCACCGAGCTGTGCTGGATTTCCAACTATCGGCCACTGCATGTTTTATTTGTTCGTTACTTTACCTGACTTTCTTCGTGTCTAAACATCAGTCTGTCCCGTTATCCTTGGCTCACGGGAGTCGGGTTATATTATTTACAACTTTTTAAACCTGTCAGTAACTAAGACAAGCCGCCTGCTCAAAACCGCCGAAACGTGTACAGAGCTTCCTTCGTTACAAGATTATTCGAAAACTGCTGAGCGTGTTTAAGTTATGTCTGCTTGGGCATTTAAAGAATTTTACACACGTGTATCTATAAAAGAAATTTTTACACTGACGAAGATGATAGTGGGTGTTTTAGTAATTCGAGAAGAATCTTTTTAATGGTACTGGCGTGTACAATACACATTTATAATTAATATTACATCATAAAATTATAGTGTCACCTTTGAATGTCTTACTGAGAATAGTTGTTGGCGAGAAGACTGACTGCATGCCAGGTAACTGACTTGCGTCTAGATGCTACACTGTTAGAAAAGAAATTATGGAAAAGTATAGGCCAAATAATGTCCAGAAATCTTCGGACACTCAGATTTCTTTGGTAACGGAATCCTCCGTAAAATTACAGACAATCCGTTTTCCTCACAAAAATGTAATTTCTTTAAACTACTGTCACACCATTTTCCAGAAACACGAAATTTTCTCGTTAGATATGTGTTTCCGAGATTTTTAAGTATCATTCAGTAACCTTAAAATATCCTCGAATTGGCCGGGATTCGAACCCATGACCTTATGATTCCGAGACAGACACACTAACCATTACACCACAGTTTTTTTTTTGTTTTTTTTTTATATATTTTTACAATGAAATATTTGGTGCGGTGGCGATGCGGAAGCTTCCGCATGATCACTGCACCAAACATTCCCCCCTTTAATGTGACTTAATTTAAGTGACCCCAGTACTTCGCGTGAGACAGTTTTTGAGACCCAAATGGACAAACACAAATTTACACCCAGCCAGACCTGGGAATCGAACCCAGAACCCCCCCCCCCCCCCCCCCCCCCCCCCCCCCCGCCGCATCAAAGCCGGCCGCTCAACCAACTGAGCCAAGGGGGCTCGGCCAGTGAACAACAATCAGTAAACGTGCTCCCCGCGGTGGTATGAAACCAATTTTAAAAAGAGACAACTTTTTTTCATTAATACCAGCATTTTTTACAGCAACACAATAACATATTCTTTTAAATTGTATATATATATATATATATATATATATATATATATATATATATATATATATATATATACACACACGAATTTATGGAAAGTTACGGTCAAACATCTGTAAACTGGCAATACGGACAAAGTTCCGTAAACAAAATTTATCGAAGACACTTCCGTATAGTTACAGTACTTTTCTGTAAATATTTCCGTAAATTTACGGAAATGTTTAACAGTGTATAGTGAGACGTTATGTGCGGGCTGTCTCGTTACCACTTGTGCACAGCTAGACCTCCAACACGTCCTTCAGGCGAACTGCTGACAGAGATTCCTGCGCGTAGTGGCAATAAGACTCTTAATGCGTAAGCCAGTGTCGCCCTTATTTCTTCCTTACTTCAAACCCTCATACGAGGGGAGGAAATGTTTTAGGTAGTTGACCGCCCTTAACTCGTAGTTTCTGGTTTGCGTCTCTCTTAAGGCTCGGTTTCAGTCGCCATATTGAATTTTTTTTTTTTTTTTGAGAAGGAAAATGCTAAATCGGCGACCATACCGCAAATTCTATTTACCTTTAGCTACAATACAAGCAGGCGATAGAGTTAGTAATGCATACTTAGGTCGCAATTTGTCGGGCAAATTATAAATACAAAAAAAAATTTGCAACACACATTGCGGCGTAATTATATGTCAACAGCGAAATCGCAAGGTCTGTATTGTAGCGAAATGTAAATAGAATTTGAGGTATAATCGCATATTTAACATATTTCTGCTTAGAATTTAAAAAAAAAGTGAAAAATAATAAAAACCGAGCCTTAAGAGCCCTATGTTGCAGGCTTTAGATGCCGCGTATGAGGCACGGAAAGAGCTGGTGATATTGGCTAGACTGGCTAGTGCGTCAACTACAGTAACGCCTTATGCGCGGCGTGCAGTGTTTAGGTCGCCGTGTGTTTCCTATGGGACTTTAAGGTGGATTGATCCCTGTCAGATCGGTTTTAGGATTTTTCTTATAAATCAGGGAATAGACACAGTTTTATTTTTTTCACGCTGACAAGGCATATAGTCTATTGTTTCATTCACGTTTTGGAGTCCATATGGCATTGTTTCTGTTAATGTTGCGGCTTCTGTAGTCGCTCCCGTAAATAAAGCAATTTTTCCTTTTCAGCTGTTTCCCGTTGCAAAATAATGAATATATTATGGTTCCAGCAATTACAGAAAATCTATTAAGTTTGTATCTATGCATTGTCGTGACAAAAATTTTGATAGATCGACAGGAACAGTTTTACTTTTTTCACGCTGACAAGGCATATAGTTTATTGTTTCATTCACGTTTTGGAATCCATATGGCATTGTTTCTGTTAATGTTGCGGCTTCTGTAGTCGCTCCCGTAAATAAAGCAATTTTTTCCTTTTCAGCTGTTTCCCGTTGCAAAACAATGAATATATTATGGTTCCAGCAATTACATAAAATCTATTAAGTTTGTATCTATGCATTGTCGTGACAAAAATTTTGATAGATCGACAGGAACAGAAGTTATCGAGAAGAAACAGATAAATCCAAGGTGGTAGGGATCAATACCCCTTAAGCGGCGACACTACTATTTTATTTAAGAAACATGCGTATTTAAGTCCAGCGTGTGCTTCTCTAATTTTGTTTTACAATTCCAGTTGGTAATTTTTTACGTGACATCAATCTGAATAAGACCTTTTTTATTTTAGCAAATTTTTTAAATTCATTGAAACCATTTTTCTAAACGTGATGTATAGAGATGATGGAATATCGCTAAAATATTTTGTGCCAACATAACCTTGAAAACGCTGTAGTTTCTTGCAACGATTCGTTGATATGCTTCTGATACAACGTAGCTGTCTACCAACCAATAAAAGGCATCAAATATTACAAACGCAGGTTTCTTATTGGCTCAGTCAAGTAGGGTAAGTACAAGCTAAAGTCAGCAATCTTCTGGTTAGATGAACGTGTGTTGAAATACAATAAACATTCAAGTTTTTTCGTGATAAACTATAATCTCTAATTGTATCTAGAAAATAAAAATGCAGAAACATGGTTTAAATGTGTTTCCGCTTCGTAGGAAAAAATATTGCATACACGTTTACTAGTATACTTCTTGTAAAAAACACTTTCTCCTAAAACGCTGCAGCAGTGTCCATGCACCAATTGGGTAAGGCTCTGAAAGCCATCAAAAATGCTGTTGTTCTAAAGTATGCATTTTTCGCTTCACCTCTCTAGATTGATATTATGTAGCATGACACGGCGCCCTCTGCGTGTGGGAGATCATGCAAGCGACACCATTGTACTCAGAGAGAAAAAGATTTTCCTGATATTATTTTACCTTGCCCCCCGCGGGAGATGAGGATTTAATCCTCTAACATGAACGTCTTTTTCACCTCCAGTTATTTATTAACTTTGTTACTTGAAAGAACACATTGAATGTTATTGTTTTTTTTTTTTTTTTTCGCTTCTTCCATCTATAAAGCTGAAAAAAGCTAGAAATCGCTGGCCTAACAAAATAGTTTTTGAAATGTAAAGTCGTTGTTTATACCAGACGACAGCTCGTGTTGTATTATATGCGTTCATAATCAAACACACAAGTATCATAGATTGAATCGGCCGTTCAAATATTCCATAACCAAATTGTAATGGGTGATGGAGTAGACAAAAACATATTTCGTTTGATTATCATATTGCGAAAACACATAAAGAGTGCGTACTGCTCATGTGCATACGGGGTTATCTAAGTTGTTGGTTGTGATTGATAACTAACAATGCTGCAGCAAACTTTGATTTACGTGAATTATATAAAACAATATGCCTAAAGGCATGACTGTGTAATATGATTGTCTCTGAACCGTATTTTATACACGTTTGGTGATAACATATTTTAACATCCCGGTGTATACAGGATGTCCATAAATTATCTTTACAACTTTTGACTTTAATAACTTTAAAACTATAGCCTACAAGATAACAACGAACTGTTTTCAACAAGCGACAAGGTAACTCATAAATTTTTTTTACCTCATTCATACACATCATTATGTGCACCCCAAGTGGCACGAATAATGCCCAATTGGTATTCAACTTCATTCCATGTAATGCTCTAGCATCTCCACTGTAACATGTTGAAATGCATTACTAATGCATGTCTTCAAGTCCTGCAGGTCTGTTACTTTGGTTCGGCATACCTGATCATTTACAACACTCCATGGGAAGAAGTCAAGTGGTGTAATGTCAGGTGATCGTGGCGGCCATCGAGTCGGGCCATCTCGTCCAATCCACATGTTCGTAAACTTTTCACCAAGAAATTTACGGACAATGAGGGACCGGTGGGGTGGTACTGCATCCTGCTGGAAAATGACGACAGGTTGTAGTAGATGTTACAGTTGTGGGAAAGCAAACTCTTGCAACATGTCCAAGTAAACACCCTTTGTGACTGTAGACTCAATGAAAAAGAATGTGGCAGTCAGGACACTTCATTATATATATTTATATATATAATATAATATATAAAATTAAGTGTCCTGACTGACACACTTACTCACTCACTCACACACTCATCAACGCACATCCCAAACCGCTGGACATAGAACCATGAAATTTTAAGGGAAGCTTCCCCTTGCTCCGTAGGCACATAATAAGAATGAATTTTTCGAAATTCGATAATCAAGGGGGTGAAAGGGGGTGAAGTATGTTTTCAATTAATCCCTGGTATCTCATTAACCGGGAAAGCTATCATAATTTTTTTAACTTCAAAATACTGTCAAAACAAATTCATATTTATGAATTTTTAGATTTTGCGATATTCGAATATTAAGGCGATGAAAAGTCGTAAAATGTTTTTTTTCGTTAATCCGTGATTTCTCCTAAACCATTTCAGATAGTGAGGTGATTTTTTCTTTAAAGTGATGCTTAAGTAAATATCTAAAAAGTAATTTTAGAATTTTTAGAAATTCGTCTTTGAAATCTCTCAAAAAAATATAACGTGTTTTTAATTAATCCCACTTAGCTCCTAAACCAGTGGAAATATTGAAATGGTTTTTGCTTTAAAATTAATCTTACGTAAAAATCAAAATAGTAATTTCAGGATTTTTCGAAATTCGTCCTTGAATGCTGTTAAAGTAATAAAATGTGTTTTCGAATAATAATCCATCCCCTTATACCCATTAAGATATCGAGATTGAAGCTTATGTAAATATCTACAAATCAAATTGTGGATTTCGTGAAATTCGAAAATTAAGGATGTGAAATGCAGTAAAATGTTAAAGTCTCCCGAAAAAAGAGAATGATCGGAGAAATAATTCAACAGTTGTTTCTTTTTGCCAACCTACTCATAAATAAAACCTCTTTGGACTGTAGCCTGTACATACGAAAGAATTATCACGGCCTGCCTTTAAGCATTCACTCAGGTATTGTATAAAGTTTGTGGTGTGGGAGGGGTGCGGTTACGGGTTCGTATCCCGTGTGAGGCTTTGTGATGGAAATTACTATGACATTATATGAGCAAATTACGCGCGCTCTTTACATTGAGCTAAGACAATTTATAGTTCACTGTTATTGAGTACGCTGGCTGTTAAATTCCTTCATCACATATTATTTTAGCCAGAGTTACTGTTTACACTGTAAAAAAAATACTTCCTCAAATGTTTAGGAAGTTATTATCCCAGACGCAGTCTGGGACAGTTGCCATACTTCCGTCATCTAAATATGAAAACGTTTAGAAATGTTACAATGCAAGTCTGGTAACTTTAGTATGCATTTGACTGTTTTAATATTAGGTTTTGGAGTGTTACCATGGATGTCTGGGAAACTATTCTACCATGCCTACTTTCTTAGCGATCCTATACGCACGTCTAGTAAATTTACAAACTATTTTTTAGAGTGATATACATTACATAATTTCACGCGGGAAAAACCGCAGCCGGGCAGCTATTTTATAGAGAAATAAAGATGACTTAAAAGCAGAGATATTCTGCAATTAAAGTACGCTCAGCGAAGTGGACTGGATAAAGCTGTTTGTATTTGTTGTTTTAAATATATATAAATAATATAGTAACACCATCAATTAATACGTAATTAAAAGTTAGTTACTTTTTTCTATAGAACATGCGGGCGAAGCCCTAGTGTGTATGTATGTATGTATGTATGTATGTATGTATGTATGTATGTATGTATGTATGTATATATATATATATATATATATATATATATATATATATATATATATATATATATAATAAAAGTAACTGAAAGAAAAGTATTGTTGTAGGTACCATACTTCTGTTAAAATAGGGACAACACTCCGGTTTGGCTGTCGTTACTATCTACATTGTTCCTATAACAATCTGTTCTGCAGAAGTAATAATATGTTCTGTAAAAGAAAGACGGCGTTTCTTCCTTTTACAGATAATATTGTTACTTCTACAGAACAGATTGTTATAGGAACAATGCAGATAATAACGGCAACTAAACTGGAGTGTTGTCCCTATTTTAACAGAAGTATGGTACCTGCAACAATACTTTTCTTTCAGTGTAGTCCAGAAACGAAACGTCCACATGATAAGCACACCAAGTGAATCCTGGGCTAAATTGGAGATGAAAATGTTAGTTACAAAATGTTGTAGGATTACATTTTCCGTGCACAATGTGACAACACTGCATGGAGATAGTCCCCTCTTACGCTCCACGTCCAGGTATTATTTTATATAAGTTACATCAAGTAAATATAGAGTCATGCTTGAATTGCTGGAGGTTTTCACCTACACCCACAATATGCCGTTCAGTATTAGTAAGATAAGTAAGATATCTTTGGAGCGCAAGAGGGGACTAACTACAGTACTATGTTGCCATATTGTGTATATAAATGTCATCGTACTCAACATTTTGTCACTAAAATTTCCGCCTGCAATTTAGCCCATTATTCGCGTGGTATGCTAATTGTACATATGTTTCTGGACACCCTCTGTCACACATTCATACATACACGATATATCCTTCTTTTGGTTCACTTTCGCAAGAGCTGAAACTAGTATAACAGTATGCGTGATACGTCCAACAAAGTTTTAAATAGTAAAAAACGTGTTTCCGTTAATGTGGTAGTTGTGTAGTTCTTTTGCTCATCTGCTTTGTTTTACGTAAGCTAGTATAAAATCAGATAAAGAAGACATTTAAGAAAGGCATTCCTAGCTTCCTTCCGTTGATACGATCATTCCTCGTCCGCCTCAGCCGTAAATATCTTGAATATATGGCACAGACATCTCGACCTGAAAATAACTATAGTAGACACATATAAAATTCGTTCTAGTTTTCGTCTCTAAGATATGGTACAGCATGCACTAGTTCTAGCAGCGAGATTTATTTGTAAGATATAAGACAGCATACATATATCAAATCAAAAGTCGACGTACAGATAACGTTACGTTTATAACATGAATGTAATCTCGGAACTTCACTCCGACTGTATTTCTGTCTTTATCGATCTCTGCTTCTTTCTATGCTTCTGAACCTTCCTTTCTCTGCCGATGTTGGTTTTTTTTTCGTGAAAGTTTATTTTTCTTTTGCCACGTTTGCTCGTATTTTTCGTCATCACCATTATTTTTTCACTTACTCTCCTCCAACCCAAGTTACATAATGCATAAGCTTATGTACTGCAAAATATTATTTTCAGCGGGATTTTAGCGTTCAACAAGTGCAGTGCCTCTACCAGAATTTTTAAATACGTGTTTTTAATGTGTTCCATTGTATGTTGTCGGGTAATGTTAAAGCTCTATATACCAGCATCCTATAACCATGAGTTCAGTAGTAATGTAACAGAATAACGGAGTAAAGAATCACATCTTTAAGGTAGGTATTAACTGGAACCCAACTAACAGCATAGTTTTCCTGCGATAAATCACCTTCTCTTAGCATGCTGTGTATTGTCCATGTAAATTAATTTGAACGTTTATTTTTTGTATCTACTAGCACATGCCTTTCAAGAATATCGTAACATTTGGTATGGAAGTGAACACGACTGGCTGTATAAAACATCCGACTAACGACTTACCTAGTGAGTCAGGCACCTCATCGCTTGTTCCTCTACGCACGTGAGGCTGGTGTAGGCTGTTAAAGCATCGGATGGGCCCTGGAGCAGCAAACTCCACACTCCCCTCATCTTTTCCTGCGCAGGGACTTAAATACTGCGTAGGAGTGCATGACCGGGAAGGGGGGGGGGGTGTCGAAAATTAAACCCTGCGTAATAGAAATTATAGGGCAGGCCCGAAGGAGGCTGCCAAGTTGCGCGAAGGTAGAAGAGGAGAGGAGAAAGAGAGAGTGGCTGGGTCGGAGCAGCCAAACCTGGGAGGCTGAGTCGTTTAAAACTGGACAGAGAGAGAGAGAGAGCTCCAGGAGATGCTGTAGAGAGAAGGGTAAGTCGGGAACTTTGTCGCAACGTTCGCAAGGACGGTTAGATAGCACGTCGTCAACCGAGACACGCGATTGGCTGGGTTCGCACACGTAATCCCGCCTACTGTACAAGCATTTTGAGATGTGACTACCTGGTGCAGCACAGACTAGATAGTAATACAGACGCGAAATGGCGTGGCGGCTCTTTTGACACTGGCGAGCTTCACCGCTTATTGGATGCCCGAGTTTGTTGATGCCAGCCCCGTGTCTGCTTGGTTTCTGCATGTTATGACAGGTTTCCAGTTGGGGCTTGTTTGGACCTCACAGGGGACTCATAGGGCGCGACTAAGCGAGGATGTATCTGCGACGGTTGCACATCGTCTTCCGCAGGATGGAGTTGTAGGACAACAAACAACCCAGTCCTGAACCCTAGAAGCTAGCAGTAAATTACCCTCCCCGGCCGAGAATCGAACCCGAGACACTTGACTGTCCGGGCGGAAGCTAACCAATCAGTCAAGCGGTCGGACAAGTAAGTTTAGTATTATTTCCCATTACAATATTCACTGACATTTCTTTATGTTCAGTTATCTTTGTTTTCTATAGACGTCCATGTTTCTTAATTATATTTATTGTAAATTTAGCTATAGGGCTGGATTCACAACCACCACATAGCTTACGCGCGTACGTACGTGTAACAGTAGAAACACCAAGTGTGCATGCTAGCATTCACATCCTCGCGTAGCGTACGTACGTAACAGAGTTGATCAATTTTCTGCTTCTTACGTACGCTAAGTGGTGGTTGTGAGTGCATCATGTGCAAACGTACGGCTCAACTGAATATTAATTTATATTGAAAAATCATTTATCGTGTGCCCTTAGATTATTTGATTCACTTCGAAAAATAAATACAAAGTACAATAATATATTACCGACATTTTGTTTGACATAAACAATGTCCGCACATGTCTAGATTAAATGTTGTTGTGATTCCACTCTCTAATACTTAACGTACGTGCGTGTGTTCTTACGTACGTTAAGTGTGGTTGTAAATCAGCCTTAAAAATGATTTGTTGTGTATTCTGTGTAGTCCTAGAAGAGACGGTTAGTTTTTTTTCTCTTCCGTTCATGATAATCGTGTAATTATTGCTCAGCTCGTTCTCGTTGCGGTCCTCCCTGCAGGAATATTATGAAGTGTTGCAGGCGTGAAGTAAATAATTGCTCTTCGCTGGGCATGAATATTTTACTGGCTCGTGGGAAGCGAAGCGCTGTTCGTCATCGATCTTCCACCAACGGGCTTCTTCGCCACAGACAGCTCTCTTGAGCTCTGCCTTTTGTGGTGTCAGCTTGCAGCACAACACGTGCTGGGTTCGAGTCCCGCTCAAGGAAGTGTGCTACTCTTACAAGCCTGTCAGGTTTTATATTTATTTAAGGCTCGGCATTAGTCGCAATATTGAATTATTTTATTTTTTGCTCTTATGAAATTCTGAGAAAAAAAAGTATTAAATTTGTTACTATAATATAAATTCAATTCACCTTGAGCTAGACAAAATGCTTTGAAGGTGAACTTTTAACGTATATCCAAGCCGTAATCAGTCGATTAAATTAAGAATATAAAAAAAAAAATTCTCGACTGATTACGGCTTAAATATACGTTAAAAGTTCAACTTCAATGCTTTTACTGTAGCGCAAGGTGAATAGAATTGATATTATAGTAACAAATGTAACACTTTTCCTCTCAGAATTTCCTAAGAGCGAAAAATTAAATAATTCTATATGGCGACTGATGCCGAGTCTTAAGGTGGCCGCCTGTCTGGACCGCTGAGTGGTGTACCAGGTTATAATAAACGTATTATTTTTCATGAATTTCTGTGACAAATACGGTCTTGAGAAAGAAACTTAAAATATTTGTATTGCAGACCCTTTTGATCACCCAGCCCGAGTGTGGGACGTAAATAGTGTAATAAAATGTAGTAATTGCATAGCCTCAGTTCACTTCTATTCAGGATGTTCGGGAATTAATGGTCGTAAATCACATGGGGGTTGACAGCGTGAAAAGATACATTATTTGTTGGATAACATTTGGGTAGTCCAGTTGCAATACTCTCCTTATCCACTTTCACTAAAACTGAGCAATTCGAGAAAATCTGATTTTCAAGCACTTTGTGACATGGCCAAAATAGTTTTCTTCAAAACGTGACTGTTATTGAATAAGGCGAGTTTTGGCTCATATCACCATGTTAACGTTAGCGCACATTTAAAAGCTACACAAAACTGTTCAGAATTAATTTTTCCTTGGTGATGGACAGGCGAGTTTTGGAACTGGCCTACTCATTTGTCCGATAATAGAACCCTGCGAAGGTGCAGGGACAAACACAAGTGCGCACATTTGAACAGAGCGCGCTTCGAGGCGACTGTCCAGTGGTTGAGATAGTGAACAGCAGCCATTAAAAACAAAATAACATGAATCAGGTTGGCAGGTTTTTCGGCGCATGCGCAGTGTAAGTGTGTCACACAAGGCACATCTTTACAACAGATTATCGAAATTCCGCCCTCCTATACCTCAACGCAGGCATAGCTGCACCGAAGCATGTTGTCTCGCCCTCTTTGAAACACTTGTGGTGCCTCACACAGCTGTTCGCAAGCCGCTGTAATAAGTTGTTGTAAGTCCAATTCTGTTTCAACCGGAGTCACGTAGCTTGGCTCTTAATGTGGCTCCACAGAAATTAATCGAGAGGGTTTAGGTCAAACGAACGAGGTGCCGCAGGCGACCGGGCCACCACGTTCAACCCACCATCCAGGAAAGGTGTCGTTCAGATGTCGTCGCACAACACGCATGTAATGGGCTGGAGCACCATCATGCAGAAACCAGATGTTGAACCTGACGGCTAGTGGCACCTCATCTAGCCAATTAGAGAGGATGTGTTGTAGGAAATTGAGGTGCGCATTACCATTGAGTCGTAGGGGTACGACCTGTAACCTAATAAAACTGTTGTGAACAATCCCTGCCCACACATTTACTTGAAACCGCCGTCGCTCCACACGTAGCTATTTCTGCTGTTAAATATAGCCTACCATCAGTTCTTCATGTGTAAATATTGCTTAGTCGCTCAACACTTTCACTGAAGTGAGTGTTTTCAGTTTGTTGTGCGATAAACCACTGGCAAAACGCATCTCGTTTTGGGAAGTCTGCTGGCTCCAACGCCTGCACTGGTTGACGATGGTAAGAATGTAACAGTCGTTCGTGGAAAACCTGCCACACAGTGTTGTGACTAACGCCCATGTTGTGCGCTATGGTCCGAATGCTGGTTGACGGGTGATCGGCCACATGCTCCAGGATATGTTCCTTGAAACGTGGCGTTCTCACAGTTCGCCAGGCACCTACGTCAACCATTCGTGGAATCAGACCCCAAGTCTTATGCAGCCTCTAGTCATACATATGAACGTTCCTTCTGTCTGGTACGCGTCTGTTAGGATAGCAGTTGCTAAATGCGGACTGCCTCTGCTGCATTTCCTCTTGCATTTCCATACACCAAGTGCATATCGGTCTTGTATGCTAATGTCCATTGTAGCATGCTGTTACTGTTCGCAAAATCCGTTATTCCAACATCGCGCGCTAATCATACAAAACATAAGACATCAACGAACTAGAAGCAAACATCAACTATGATGTACAGCGGCCAGTAGGTTGTTTCTGTCTGTAGGTACATGTGTGTGGCCCTCACTCCTCCCTTTATATCACCTTATACTTGATTGCAGTGCAACGACGCACCCTCTCAGCCACTGGATAGGCGTTGTCTCGCTTCTCTTCGTCGCTGTGAGCGGGCTGCAGGAGAGTCTATAGTGGTGATCGAATGGTTTCTCTCTTAGGAGCTTCAGACTATTCGAGCGGCACGCACTTTACAGGTCTGGACACTCGCCTATCTACCAATGATATGGAATTGACCCCGTTATGACTGAAAGCGCCACTAACAATCAAGTGTTGTTTTAACATTGCCGAATAGCGTCGTACTAGCAGTTCTCCTAGCAGCTCCAACACGAGTTTGCTCCTTGTAATCCCATTTACACAACGTTATAACAACCCCAGAGTGCCAGTGGCACCAATCAGTCATAACGGGGTCAATTTTCAACTCCAAGTGTCCAGACCTGTTCCTCTATGGCCGTGATCCATGCACGGTACGAGTTCTTGACTCTATTTCTCGTAGCCGCAGTCTCTTCTCTTAGCTTGATTTGTGTTCGCTTTGCATCAGTGTGCAAGAACAGGAGCCATAGTGTAGTTTAATACCAACATTTTAAAAGAAGGTCAATAAAATATACTTTAACAGTGTAGAAACATACGTATGTGAATTTTGGGGGATTTACAGTCAAGTATCCGCGAACAACGGACAAACTTCCGTAAAAAAATTGTGGAAGCAACTTCCGTATGGTTTCAGCACTTTTCTGAAAATAATTCCGTGAAACCATGGACATTTTTAACAGTGTAGACAGTGAACGAATATAATATGGCCTTAGTGTACATATGACAGTGTTATTTTTTCGTACGCATAGAGGGCCAATTACGACAGCCGTACAAACTTCAAATTGTTTGAATTGTAGCTTGTGTCCAAAAGACATGGCATGTGATTTTTATTTTCGGTCCCTGCTGTTAGGACACAGCCTTTTCGACCTGCATTCTCCCTTGCAGGATGCTGGAAACCAGCTCTAGTTTTTCTTCGATGTATTTATTGTTTGAGTATCGGCTCCCCCTACCCCCACCCTCGTCACGACCATCACCCCCTCGAAAACACTGATGAGTTTAGAATCCGCGCATGATCAGATATGTCTGCAGTGTTTGTTTGCCCGTCATCGCGATGATGACTTTATGACGCGCGATTTGTTTGACTGGCGAGCAATTAGTTGTGCCACGCTGCGCCGCTGTTATTTGACGCGCAAACAAACGCGATCGCCTCTTCACGCTCGAAATTGTTTATTAAATCGACCGTCAGGCTGCGCGTAACAACGGCGTGGGAGTGCGTCTGCGCTCTTCAGGCCTGATTCCCTCCGGGCCGCGGAAGTCGAATGGTCAGACCACTCGTCTCCCACCAAGGCGTTCCGGGTTCGATTCCCGGTGGGGTCGGTTCCCGTGTTTTTCGCATGTGGGCATACCGCTGGTCGGCGGGTTTTCTCGGGGATCTCCCGTTTCCCCCGCCCGTTCATTCCGGCACTGCTCCACACTCATCTTATGTCACCCCTCACCAGCGCTAGAAGACGTCGATGATGAGTGCTGACCAAAAATCTCTCAGTCAGTCAGTCCACCGTAGCTGACACGCGTTATTTTCCTTTGCCACACTGCCCGCTTCCGGCAGTAACGACGCGTGGCCGTGTTCCTAGGCAAACTGCACTAGATCACTTTGAGCACGTGCTGTTAAGGGCCTCGCCTACCACGCTCTTAAAATGCGTCGCAGCGTGTTCGTAAATACGTTTATTTTACGAAACTATTCCAAGCATGCTCATTGTGTCAATGTGCGAAAAGAAAATTCACTTCGAACGACGACGGAAGGGTCGTTACAAAACATTAATTCGATTAGAAAAGCAATTTCGGAGCCCCTCAAAATTACTAAAAATTAAATTTATAACATGTTAACTGATAAACTACTAACAGGATTCGTGTGAAACTACCGTAGAAGCATGCAATGGACTTAGCTCAAAACTTTCCACCAATAAATATATTGGGTCATAACTGGAAGTGTCAGTCAGGCGAGTGATCTACGATACCGCTGCATGTAGTTTCAGTGTCTTGCAGTAGAGGCGATACCGCACCAGATGAGGCAGTCAACATCGCCCTTGGCGCCGTGCCTCACTCACACAATCACACGGCCAGTAGGCGGGCACCAGGGCTTGTTCCAGAGTTTTTTTTTTTTTTTCAAACTGGTGCCAATAACTCAAATATTTTTAAACCAAATGTTTTGAAAAAATTTGAGTCAATGTGCAATGTACCATTCGCCAGAAAAAAAAATTACTTCATTTTTGCTTATTTTCACGACGAAAAACGTGGTACTTTGGGTAATGAAATCTAAAAAAACCGTTCAGTATAATTCTACAAAAAAATTCAGCTACAAATTATAACATATAAGTGTCAAAACTGCGCAGCGAAATTATGATATGAGTATTAGGTAGCAATAAAAAATTATTTTCGAAATCACTGCAAAACTCCGTAACAAGGCCTCAATGCACATGCCTGTCACATCCAATACAGATGTGCTGTAGAGTGCGAGATACGTTACACAAGAATTCCATTCCTTCCTCTTCGTTCATTACTGGTAGAAGAGTGTACCTGCCCGTAATAGTCTATTGTTCCATAGTCAACTCAGAGTTATGTGTCGTCTTTGCTTTATCCCGGTACACATCCATAATTCAGCTCAGAGTTCCGTACCAAATTCAGTGAAAGTGGCACTATGACAGTGTGTACCGCAACAACTCTGGTTCCGGACAGAATTCCGTACCTAATTTCGCGGATAGAGCCTGTCCTAGTTTACATAGTTGTGTATGTTCTCGCGCATGCGCAGTGCACACGTTCAGCCACGGCGCATGTGAAGTGCGCAGGCAAGATTGCCAATGTTATTTGAATAGAAAGAAAATACTTGTTTCCTACTAAAAATTTAACTGCAGGAGTTATCAAAACGTAAAAAATATAAGATAGTTTAACTTATTTGGGAATCATACGCGTGTCTTGCTTCTGCAATAATTTTCTGGACTTCTACAGTTATTCTTTGTGGAATACAGTTATAGCAACCAACATCACAAACATATTTTTCTACTTCGTGTACCGAAAATGGTTAATAATCAGTGATGGTGTGTATCCGCAACACAAAAGTTTTTTGCCACATAATTCTTGCATAAAATCGCTATTGATGTTTATTAACATAAATACGCAAGTAATTGAGTAGATAATTAAGGATAATGTGCACCGGATTTTAGCAGCGTATGTCTTGGGATAGTCAGTCACCGCCCCTGACTTCCGGCTATAGATGACCTCAACAAAGTAAACTATGGGTGTGTTTAGAGAGGGAAAGGGGTCTCGGGATTCCTCCCAAGCCTTTAGAAGCATAATTTATTCTTAATTAAAATAATAATGCACGTTCTGAATGGTTTATTAAAGTTTTTGGTCAGGAAACTCATTTAATAGCACAATTTTGCACATTAAAATCCAGATTTTACGGAGGGAGGATCCCCGGACCGCCTCTTTTGTTTGGCTTGAAGGTTTGAGTATACTTTTTTTTAGGTGCCCTGTCCCCCTTCCAACCCAGATCTGTATCCCCCTTGCTTGTGTTTCATCTCGTAGGACAATGAACTTTTCGCGAAAAGAGTTTTGCCCCAGTTGATTTCAGTGCCTTGTACTCTAAATCTGAATTTGTGAATATTTACTGATTCACGCCGATGGATGGAGCAGTTTCAATAAATTGTATCAGTAAGAAACCACTGTGAAATCGGCAACTATCACTGATTCCGATAAAGAGTACCAACATTTAACAAGTTAATTAATGAATGTCCACAAATTTTCCTGTAATTTTTCACTGATTCAATAAGTGTAAACTGTTCTTTGAAAACAACGAAAAAAAAAGACTGTGAATGGTTACTGTTTTACTTGGGAGATGAGGGCACTCTTAAAGGATATAAGTGAATATTCACTAATTAAACAATGACTATTTTCACTGATTCAAATTGTTGAAACTGCTTCATACATCAGCGTGTATCAGTGAATATTCACTAATTCAGTTTAGAGTGGTGCACATCTACAGTTCTGATTCATAGTCAGTGATTGGATGTTTTTTACTGCCACGTGTCTTGGGGTTCCACCTGCATATAACTAGAGACATGAACTTTTCGCGAAAAGAAATTTGCCTCACTTTGTGTCAGTGACTTGTGTGCACGTCTGCAGACTTGCTTCACGGTCAGAGATTGGATGTTTTGACATTCGTGTGTCGTGGGGTTTTACACGCAAATCACAGACGTGTGGTGTTACAGTAACCTTATTGTGATTGGTACAGTCAAATGAGAAAC